>CM046794.1:40394358-40404358 GCA_025617405.1 Perca schrenkii
ACTGCAGGTAGATCATCCAATCAGACAACAGGACTCTCAGAGTGACTGCAGGTAGATCATCCAATCAGACAACAGGACTCAGAGTGACTGCAGGTAGATCATCCAATCAGACAACAGGACTCAGAGTGACTGCAGGTAGATCATCCAATCAGACAACAGGACTCTCAGAGTGACTGCAGGTAGATCATCCAATCAGACAACAGGACTCAGAGTGACTGCAGGTAGATCATCCAATCAGACAACAGGACTCTCAGAGTGACTGCAGGTAGATCATCCAATCAGACAACAGGACTCAGAGTGACTGCAGGTCTCTCTGGTAACCTCTCTGGTTAAGATGAGATCTTTATGGTGAATGAAAGGCTCGATCACACCAAGTAGATCATCCAATCAGATCACAGCGTTGACGTCAATGCTGCTGCCAGTTCGCAAAATTACGAATCCCACTATGGCCACGCCAAGACCCGCCCTACGAAGCAGCTCGATTGGTTGGGGTTAGGCATCTGACCTCGAGTGGTTAAGGTTAGGGTCAGGGGATTGGTCGGGGGATAGGACCTGACCATGTAAGCATGGACGCCTGGCCAATAGGAGTGTGTGAACGCTACTGAAGGGCGGGTCTTGGCGTGGCCATAGTGGGATTCCTAATATCGCTGCCAGTTCTGCCGTTGTTTACCTTTTTCTTCTTCTTCTTCTAGTCCGTAGAGAGAGCAGCGTCTGTAGCCTTCGCTCACTAGTGCCCCCTCTGTTCAGAAGAAGACTGCAGCTCGTGAAATCTACCGAGTTTTGAGTAAAACATGTTTTTTGTGACATTTTTCGCTGCGTTTCTTTTTGCCGCTTTTGCCATTTCTATCCCCATTTCCCCGTTTGTTTGTCCGTAAAGATTTAAAGATGTAATTATGATCCATAAAGTCTGACTCACCCGACCTCGGAGGATGAGAAACTAACGTAACCTGGGTTACGCTCGTTTCTTCTTCTGTGAGCGTTCTGACAGTTTATTTGTACTAACGATGTCACGGAGGAAAAACTCCACTACCCACAATCCTAAGCAGCTTATCAGAGACCTCTCTGATTTGCTGCAGCTGGCTGCTGCCGTGTCCAGCGGTTACCGAACCCGGTAAACTGAACTCTCTGATCGTTTCTGTAACGTTTTGTAAAATCGCGCCCGAATAAAATCAAGATTTCTTTTATTTTTTGTGCCGAATCAAATGATTTATGATCCTGATTCTTCTCGGAGCTGCTCAGCTCCAGACTTTAAACTCTTTATATATAAATATATATATATATACATCTATAGATATATTTATATATAATCTATCTATAGATGTGTATAGAGAGAGAGATACTGATCGGGGGGAAACACTTCCAGAACCGGTTAAAACAGACGAGCTGTCGGTTTGGTTTCACTGTTTGATGATTTTAAAGAAGAGTGTTTTTGGGAAGGTGTGTATATTGAAGGTTTTTAACCCCCCCCCTTGGTTTGTGATATTATGGTCTGTAGCTCTGACTGCTTATTATGGGCTGTACGGTCAGTCAGAAGGACACTATTTATATTTCCTACATTCTGAACTCGATCCTGAAGGTTTCGGGAAGTTTTACAGTCGTTTGTACCTTTGCAAAAAAAATATCAATAAAGAAAATAATAAAGAAAAGTTGGGTTTGGTTTCATGCATTCATCTGGAGATTCATTCATTCATCTGGAGATTAATTAACAACTTCATCTCTAACAAGTCAAAAACAACCTCGAAGAAAACGAGGAAGACACGAGAAAACCTAAAAAAAAAACTTGAAACAAACCTGACAAATGTCAGAAATACTCCGACATAAACATTGTAAAAAGTGACAAAAGTTGAAAAATGTGACAAAACGTTAAGTGACAAAAACGTCCAAACAAGTGACGGAAAAACTCTCAAAACTTATATATAAATAAATTATATATATAATAAATAAATATATTTATTTATTTATATACAAATATATATTATTGAAAGTATTGAAAACAAATGACGAAGAGTTAGTCATTGAATCTTTAGAGCTCTAAACTTTGTTTTTAAAGTAAACAGGGAAGGAAGGAGGTAGGGAAGGAAGAATAAATAATGGAAAATGGAAGGAAGGAAAGAAGATGGAAGAAAGGAGATATGAAGGAAAGGAAAGAAGACGGGGGGAGGGAAGTATGCAAGGAAGGAGATAGGAAAGGAAAGAAATGCAAAGAAGCAAAGGAGAGAGAGGAGAGAAGAAACTAGAACATATTCACATTTAACAAGTTTCCCTGTTTTATATAAACTAAATGACTCAGACTGATTAATTATTATTAATCATTAATAATAATGATTAATAGTAGTAGATTAATTTACCAGTTGATGACTCATCGATTCATCTTGAAGTAAGACTCAGACAGCGGAGAACTTTTTACCTTTTTTATCAACTTTTACATGAAAAACAAAGACATTAAATAAACGTTTTCTACAAAGTCTTATAAAAAGAGGTGAAGTGTGATGACGTCATCGTCTTGAAGAACAGCGCCGGTCCAAACGGTTAGCTACCATGTCTGAGCTGCAGGACTGGCTGGGCTCTGACTCCATGTTTCCTGTTGTCATGGGAACAACATGTTTCCTGTTGTCATGGGAACAACCAGTCTGGCTGCTCCGCCTGTCACTTCAGAAAGCTGCTCTGAGCTTTTATAAAAAGCGCTGACACAGTTTATAGCAACATGGCGTCATGACTTATAACAGATGTTCCAGATGTGACCAGGTCAGTCCAGATGTTCCAGATGTGACAATGTCAGCCCAGATGTGACCAGGTCAGCCCAGATGTTCGAGATGTGACCAGGTCAGTCCAGATGTTCCAGGTCAGTCCAGATGTTCCCCTGTGTTCCCGGGTCAGTCCAGAGGTTCCCCTGTGTCCAGATGTGACCAGGTCAGTCCAGATGTTCCAGATGTGACAATGTCAGCCCAGATGTGACCAGGTCAGCCCAGATGTTCCAGATGTGACCAGGTCAGTCCAGATGTTCCAGATGTGACCAGGTCAGTCCAGATGTGACCAGGTCAGTCCAGATGTGACAATGTCAGCCCAGATGTGACCAGGTCAGTCCAGATGTTCCAGATGTGACCAGGTCAGCCCAGATGTTCCAGATGTGACCAGGTCAGTCCAGATGTGACCAAGTCAGTCCAGATGTGACCAGGTCAGCCCAGATGTTCCAGATGTGACCAGGTCAGTCCAGATGTGACCAGGTCAGCCCAGATGTTCCAGATGTGACCAGGTCAGAACAGATGTTCCAGATGTGACTAGGTCAGAACAGATGTTCCAGATGTGACCAGGTCAGTCCAGATGTTCCCGTGTGTGACCAGGTCAGTCCAGATGTTCCCGTGTGTGACCGGGTCAGTCCAGATGTTCCCGTGTGTGACCAGGTCAGTCCAGATGTTCCAGGTCAGTCCAGATGTTCCCGTGTGTGACCAGGTCAGTCCAGATGTTCCCGTGTGTGACCAGGTCAGTCCAGATGTTCCAGGTCAGTCCAGATGTTCCCGTGTGTGACCAGGTCAGTCCAGATGTTCCAGGTCAGTCCAGATGTTCCAGGTGTTCCAGGTCAGTCCAGATGTTCCCGTGTGTGACCAGGTCAGTCCAGATGTTCCAGGTCAGTCCAGATGTTCCCCTGTGTTCCCGGGTCAGTCCAGATGTTCCCCTGTGTTCCCGGGTCAGTCCAGAGGTTCCTCTGTGTTCCCGGGTCAGTCCAGATGTTCCCCTGGAGGTTCCCCTGTGTTCCCGGGTCAGTCCAGAGGTTCCCCTGTGTTCCCGGGTCAGTCCAGAGGTTCCCCTGTGTTCCCGGGTCAGTCCAGAGGTTCCCCTGTGTTCCCGGGTCAGTCCAGAGGTTCCCCTGTGTTCCTGGGTCAGTCCAGAGGTTCCTGTTTGATCCGGACCAGTGTGCTGCTGACCGATGGCGTGCGGCGCTGCAGCTCTCGCCCCAACACGTACTCACTGAACAGAGACGAGTCAACTCCTCCACCACAGGACGCCTTCACACTGAACCCTTTCTGGAACAGACGCTCCAGCACCTGCAGACAGACAGGTTAGAGACAGACAGGTTAGAGACAGACAGGTTAGAGACAGACAGGTTAGACACAGACAGGTTAGAGAGACAGACAGGTTAGAGAGACAGACAGGTTAGAGAGACAGACAGGTTAGAGAGTCAGGTTAGAGACAGTCAGGTTAGAGACAGACAGGATAGAGAGACAGACAGGTTAGAGAGACAGACAGGTTAGAGAGAGACAGGTTTTAGGGGGACCACTAAGGTCCCCTAATACTGTATCTGAAGTCTCTTTTATATAGACCTTAGTGGTCCCCTAATACTGTATCTGAAGTCTCTTTTATATAGACCTTAGTGGTCCCCTAATACTGTATCTGAAGTCTCTTTTATATAGACCTTAGTGGTCCCCTAACACTGTATCTGAAGTCTCTTTTATATAGACCTTAGTGGTCCTCTAATACTGTATCTGAAGTCTCTTTTATATAGACCTTAGTGGTCCCCTAATACTGTATCTGAAGTCTCTTTTATATAGACCTTAGTGGTCCCCTAATACTGTATCTGAAGTCTCTTTTATATAGACCTTAGTGGTCCCCTAATACTGTATCTGAAGTCTCTTTTATATAGACCTTAGTGGTCCCCTAATACTGTATCTGAAGTCTCTTTTATATAGTGTGTAGTGTACTGACCTGTACTGAGTTGAGGCAGCAGTATAGTGTGTACTGTGTGAGTAGTGTGTGTGTAGTGTGTACTGTGTACTGTGTACTGTGTGTGTAGTGCAGTACTGTGTAGTACCTGTACTGAGTTGAGGTGGCAGTACCCGTTGAGGGGGAACCGGATCACGTGCGTGGGGTCCTGGTTCCAGCCGGCGTTGAGCGAGTTGATCATGACGTCTCCGGTCTCGGGGAAGACCTCCTCGATCAGGACCTTCTCACAGACAGGTTAGAGAGTCAGACAGGTGAGAGACAGACAGGTTAGAGACAGACAGGTTAGAGACAGACAGCATACGGACCTTCTCTCCGCTCAGCGAGATCCTCTCGCCCAGATCGGGCGCCACGCGCATGACCAGCACCTCTAGGGGCGCCGCCCGGCGCGCCTGGCGCTCCGCCTGCCACCGGTCCAACTCCCCCAGCATCGGAGCCAGCTGGTAGAACCGGGCCTCCTCATACAGCTGCCTGAAGTCCTGGAGGAGAGACAGACAGGTTACAGACAGACAGACAGGTTAGAGACAGACAAGTCAGAGACAGACAAACAGGTTAGAGACAAACAGTTTAGAGAGAGACAGACAGGTTAGAGACAGACAGCATCGGAGCCAGCTGGTAGAACCGGGCCTCCTCATACAGCTGCCGGAAGTCCTGGAGGAGAGACACGCAGACAGACAGACAGGTGAGAGACAGACAGACAGGTTAGAGACAGACAGACAGGTCAGAGACAGACAGTTACCTGGAAGTCTTCGGGCAGCAGCAGCTTGCAGGTGCGCAGGAAGCTGAGGATGTAGCGGAAGATGTCTCCGTCTCGGTCGATGAAGTAGTGCTGCTTCAGACTGTCCAACACGATGGGCTCCGTGCCGTTAAACAGACGCCCAATCCTGCAGAGACACAGAGAGACAGACAGAGAGACAGACAGAGAGACAGAGAGACAGAGACACAGAGAGACAGACAGAGACACACAGACAGAGAGACACACAGAGACAGAGACAGACACAGAGACGGAGACACAGAGAGAGACAGACAGAGACACAGAGACAGACAGAGAGACAGAGAGACACACAGAGAGACACACAGAGAGACAGACAGAGAGACAGAGACACAGAGAGACAGAGACACAGAGAGACAGAGACAGACAGAGACACACAGACAGAGAGACACACAGAGACAGAGACAGACAGAGAGACAGAGACAGACAGAGACAGAGAGAGAGACGGAGACACAGAGACAGACACAGAGAGACAGACAGAGACACAGAGAGACAGAGAGAGAGACAGAGACAGACAGAGACACAGAGAGACAGAGAGAGAGACAGAGACAGACAGAGACACAGAGAGACAGAAAGAGACACAGAGAGACAGAGACACAGAGACAAAGACAGACACAGACACATTTAGAGTTGTTAATTAAAATCCATACTGCATTAGTTTTATTATACAGATAAACCAATCAGGTTGATATCTAATGAGACTGTTACTATGTTAGCCTAAAGGGGGGGGTACTCAGAGTACTTTGGGGGGGGTTACCTGGACTCAGGGTACTTGGTGAGCGTGGCCAAGCTGCTGGTGTACATGTGCCCCCCCACGTCAATGTGCACGGGGGCGTTGGCTTTGGTCAGCTGGGCGGCGGACGGGATGCCCTGAGGGGGGGGCCAGGGGGGACACGGGGAACGGCTCAGAGACATCCGGGACATGCTCCGCCCCTCCTGGGACAGAAAACAACAGGTAAAGACAGGTAGCATCAGGTAACATCAGGTAACAACAGGTAACATCAGGTAACATCAGGTAACATCAGGTAACAACAGGTAGCATCAGGTAACATCAGGTAACAACAGGTAACAACAGGTAGCATCAGGTAACAACAGGTAACATCAGGTAACAACAGGTAACATCAGGTAACAACAGGTAGCATCAGGTAACAACAGGTAGCATCAGGTAACAACAGGTAGCATCAGGTAACAACAGGTAACATCAGGTAACGTCAGGTAACATCAGGTAACATCAGGTAACAACAGGTAACATCAGGTAACAACAGGTAACAACAGGTAACAACAGGTAACATCAGGTAACAACAGGTAACGTCAGGTAACGTCAGGTAACGTCAGGTAACGTCAGGTAACAACAGGTAACAACAGGTAACATCAGGTAACAACAGGTAACAACAGGTAACATCAGGTAACAACAGGTAACAACAGGTAACATCAGGTAGCATCAGGTAACAACAGGTAGCATCAGGTAACAACAGGTAACATCAGGTAACGTCAGGTAACATCAGGTAGCATCAGGTAACAACAGGTAACGTCAGGTAACGTCAGGTAACAACAGGTAACATCAGGTAACAACAGGTAACATCAGGTAACATCAGGTAACATCAGGTAACAACAGGTAACATCAGGTAACATCAGGTAACAACAGGTAACATCAGATAACAACAGGTAACATCAGGTAACATCAGGTAACAACAGGTAACGTCAGGTAACGTCAGGTAACAACAGGTAACATCAGGTAACAACAGGTAACATCAGGTAACATCAGGTAACAACAGGTAACAACAGGTAACAACAGGTAACATCAGGTAACATCAGGTAACAACAGGTAACATCAGGTAACATCAGGTAACATCAGGTAACATCAGGTAGCATCAGGTAACATCAGGTAACATCAGGTAACATCAGGTAACAACAGGTAACATCAGGTAACATCAGGTAACAACAGGTAACATCAGGTAACATCAGGTAACAACAGGTAACATCAGGTAACATCAGGTAACAACAGGTAACAACAGGTAACATCAGGTAACAACAGGTAGCATCAGGTAACAACAGGTAACATCAGGTAACAACAGGTAACATCAGGTAACAACAGGTAACATCAGGTAACATCAGGTAACATCAGGTAACATCAGGTAACAACAGGTAACATCAGGTAACATCAGGTAACATCAGGTAACAACAGGTAACATCAGGTAACAACAGGTAACATCAGGTAACAACAGGTAACATCAGGTAACAACAGGTAACATCAGGTAACATCAGGTAACAACAGGTAACATCAGGTAACATCAGGTAACAACAGGTAACATCAGGTAACAACAGGTAACATCAGGTAACAACAGGTAACATCAGGTAACAACAGGTAACATCAGGTAACAACAGGTAACATCAGGTAACATCAGGTAACATCAGGTAACAACAGGTAGCATCAGGTAACAACAGGTAGCATCAGGTAACATCAGGTAACAACAGGTAACAACAGGTAACAACAGGTAGCATCAGGTAACATCAGGTAACAACAGGTAACAACAGGTAACTTAGGTAGCATCAGGTAACAACAGGTAACATCAGGTAACAACAGGTAACATCAGGTAACAACAGGTAACATCAGGTAACAACAGGTAACAACAGGTAACATCAGGTAACAACAGGTAACATCAGGTAACATCAGGTAACAACAGGTAACATCAGGTAACAACAGGTAACAACAGGTAACATCAGGTAACATCAGGTAACAACAGGTAACAACAGGTAACATCAGGTAACAACAGGTAACATCAGGTAACAACAGGTAACAACAGGTAACATCAGGTAACAACAGGTAACATCAGGTAACAACAGGTAACGTCAGGTAACACCAGGTAACATCAGGTAACAACAGGTAACATCAGGTAACATCAGGTAACATCAGGTAACAACAGGAAACATCAGGTAACATCAGGTAACAACAGGTAACAACAGGTAACTTAGGTAGCATCAGGTAACAACAGGTAACATCAGGTAACAACAGGTAACATCAGGTAACAACAGGTAACATCAGGTAACAACAGGTAACATCAGGTAACAACAGGTAACATCAGGTAACATCAGGTAACAACAGGTAACATCAGGTAACAACAGGTAACAACAGGTAACATCAGGTAACATCAGGTAACAACAGGTAACAACAGGTAACATCAGGTAACAACAGGTAACATCAGGTAACAACAGGTAACAACAGGTAACATCAGGTAACAACAGGTAACATCAGGTAACAACAGGTAACGTCAGGTAACACCAGGTAACATCAGGTAACAACAGGTAACATCAGGTAACAACAGGAAACATCAGGTAACATCAGGTAACAACAGGTAACATCATGAGTGTGTGTGTGTGTGTGTGTGTGTGTGTGTGTGTGTTAGATATTGCACTAGTCCATATTGTGATTTCAGTAGAACTGATGGGTTAATTGTGCAGCTCTAGAGGAAACCAGCTGAGCAGTAACTTCTAGCTGAAGCTCCTTCAAGCTGCTTTCTGTCTCATTTCCAGTGATGCCGGAGATGTCATTAGAGTAACGCGTTACTCTAATCTGAACACTTTTTTCAGTAACGAGTAATCTAACACGTTACTATTTCCAAACCAGTAATCAGATTAAAGTTACTCATCCAAGTCACTGTGCGTTGCTATTTGTCACTTTCCTTAGTAAAAATATATATTTTAGCTTTCTTCTTGCGTCTCTGGGAGTGAAGTCACGTTTTCAGCGTGAGGACAGTTCACGAGTACCACGCAGAGACACAAACGTAAACAACAATGGAGGGAGGAGAGAGATGAAATCCAGTCACTGTTTAGAGTTTGGGTCAGCTAAAGACGGCAATATTAAGGTTGGTTGTACATTCTGTGCTGGTGGCGACAAAGTGCTATCTAGCTACAAAAACACTACGTCACATCTGAAGAACCATTTGGAGTCTCAGCGCTGCAGTCAAACCTACAGAGCAAGTCCCAGCAGGTGGAGCGAAGCAGAGAGTAGGAGGCCCCCCACCACCCAAACAACTAAAGCTGGACTTCAGTGATGAACCAGTAAGTGGGGGAGAGTTGAAGAAGTTGTTGGGGCAGTATGTTGTAGAGGAAATGCTGCTCTTAAACACGGCTGACTGGCTCTCTTTGGTGCCATAATAAACCAGATCTACTACTGGCCACGCCGAGCTGCCTCACAGTAAACCTGTTGTCATGGTTATGTTGAGGCCTGTGGGGGGGTTGTCGGCAGTTGCTGAATGTAACTAATAAAGTAACTTGTAATCTAACTTTGTTACTTTTAAAATCAAGTAATCTGTAAAGTAACTAAATTACTTTTAAAATCAAGTAATCTGTAAAGTGACTACAGTTACTTTTTCAAAGTAACTGTGGCAACACTGGTCACACCACAGTTTTCAAAATTTTTTCTAAGTTTATGTGTCTTTATTTCAACGTTTGTCACTTTTATGTTTTAAATGTGACCCTAACCCTCCCCTCTCTGACCTGCTCCACCAGGCT
>CM046794.1:40409358-40446858 GCA_025617405.1 Perca schrenkii
AGATATAGACCGAGATGTAATAACAAGTTTATAACACTGACTACACTGCAAGATACAACTATAATAAATGCATTAAAGACAATTCATATTCCTTCATATATACTATACAACATCACATAATCTTTAGATTTAAAATACTACATCTGGAACACACACAGGTCTGTTGCTGTGACGTAGGAAACACGAAGAGCTGATGTGTTTGTCACCACTTGGTATCTTCCTCTAACGTTGTCCATCAGTCCAACACTCCTCTCGGTACCGGCCGGAGTCTGAATGGGTCAGGTCGAGGATGGTGTAAGAAGAAGTTTTCACCGAGCTGACAAGTCGTTGTTTCAGGTCTTGAGGTACTGAGGGAGCTGTTGGACCAGAGGTCAGAGGTGTTCCACAGGACAAGCTTCTCCTCACCAACAGATCTGGAGATCAGGCAGGAGCTGGTGTTCTCGGGGAGGTTGAAGGTGTAAGACTCTCCTTCCTCTCTGATGATGATCTGTTCTTGAGCATGGATGTAGTTGATGAGAGCAAACAGCAGGAAGGAGAGCTCTGTGACTGCAGCCATTCTGCTCCGAGGTCGACAAACACTGACACCACTCAGCTCATATACGCTCTACACCAACACTCATCAGCTGCTGCTCTTTATCTGTTACAAACATGACTTCTTTATCTCATCATCAGAGGAAACTCTGCAGCATCAGCTCTCTATCCAGTAATCAATGGAAAAACCACAGAGGCTGACGAGTCTCTTACACACCTTATTCAGAGAAAAGAGGAAACATCCAGAAATAAGAGTTTCTGTGTGTGTGTCTTTGTGTCTGTGTGTCTCTCTCTCTCTGTGTGTGTGTTTGTGTATGTGTATGTATGTCTGTGTATGTGTGTGTGTGTATGTTTGAGTTTAGTTTATTTATAAAAGGGGACACTGCAAATTAATAAAACACATGATTTCCCATGGGTTAAAAAAGCCAGAATTAGCCAAAATGCTATTTTTCATCTGTAGTCCCCTGCCTTCGATTGTTAAAAAAGGCTTTTTTTAACATTGTGTGTGTGTGTGTCTGTTTGTGTGTCTGTCGATCAATAATCAATAATTACTGATGTTTACTTCATCTTCCTCAGCAGACAGTATACAATGTCCAAAATACACCATTTATTGTACCATATCATACTATACAATGACTTTTCATGTCTTTTTTCGACATTACTATACAGTGACTTTTTTGGAGGATGGACAGAGTTTACAGTTTAGCCAACATAATAATATGTTATTATCGACAGGTCATATGTAAAAAAACTTTATATAAAATGTAAAATTTTGAAGACTGGGCTATGACATCACTACCATGTGACCTGGAAACTACAACATGGGGTCTCTAACCTATGGCTCCAGACATGCATGGGGCTCTTTAGTTAGTGGCTCTCTGGATTTGACAAGAAAAGACTGGCTACACCAACCCACAAAAATCTAAACTTAAGCACATCCGTCTTCGTTCGGTAGGCTCAGGAAATGTACGTTGAATTCTCTCTTTTAGAAATATGAGTTGTGCTTAATGTGCTTGATGTTGAACGGTGATGGCAAGTTGAATCAGGTTCGGGAAATCTAATTGCCGACCCTATAATCCCGCCAGCAGGTGCTGGGCGGCCTCTGTCGGGATCCAGCAGGATGTTGGGAGCTGTGGTGTCCTTTCACTGAGACTGGGCTGGATCCTGGAGGGCTGGTGACAAACAGCTGGGAGACCTTTTCTGTGTGATGATCTGATGCTTTATAATGAATCATGAAAAAGTTAAAGAAGATAATGGGATAACATTTCACTGTAATTGTATATGTAACAGATACAATGTATGATTGATGTGTCATTGTATAGTTCATAAAAAGTCATAGTAAAGTATGTCGAAAAGTCTGTGTTTGTGTGTGTGTCTGTCTGTGTGTTTGTGTGTGTGTGTGTCTGTGTGTATTTGTGTGTGTGTGTCTGTGTGTATTTGTGTGTATGTTTATTTGTATGTCTCTGTGTGTGTCTCTGTGTGTATTTGTATGTGTGTATTTGTATTTGTATGTGTGTGTGTCTGTCTGTCTGTGTGTGTACTGTGTGTGTAATATATATATATATATATATATATATATATATATATATATATATATATATATATATATATAATACTAATACAAACTAATATAATATGACTTCATTCAGATTCTACTCTGTTGCCTTTTTTCCATATTAGAGCAACAGACTCTCTGTAGACGTCCCTGTGTAGGCTGATACCTCCACGCAGGATGTGGCCGTCAGATCGCCATGACAACCCTAATCAGCAGCTGCTCTTTTTCTGTTTTTAATCAAACATGACTTCTTTATCTCAGCATCAGAGGAAACTTTGCAGCATCAGCTCTCTATCCAGTAATCAATGTCCTTTACACGAGTCTAAAACTACAGAGGCTGACGGGTCTTCATACACACATTATTCAGAGAGGAGAGGGGGGGGGGTCTGTCTGTGTGTGTGTGTACGTGTGTGTGTGCGTGAGTGTCTGTGTGTGTTTGTCTCTGTGTGTGTTGCACAAAACATGGGCTGCTAGACTTGTTCTAGGCAGAGAACTAGCACCTTACAGTTGCACTCCGGCCTCTCTTGGCTCCCCATTGAAAAAAAGGATCTCCATAAGTATGGCTACTTTTTAATTGGTGTTATTAATTTGAATATGGCAACGTTTTTATTCAACCAAATTTTTAACTGTAATAATACTCAGAGCCGTAATATCAGCTTTGCTATTAATGGTCATATCATTGTACATGGCCTTAGGACTTAGCTCATAAAAAAACTGTTATGTATCGAGCCATAACAAACTGGAATAAGTTATCCCTGAATATACAGTTATTTAAATACAAATCATCTTTCAAAATGTTAACGCGGATGCCTCTATCTGGCATGCAAATGATAGAATGAATACTCAAAAGTGGTAATTTACAATAAGGTTCACAAAGTAGGTAGTTAATGAGGACCGAATGAGGAACAAATGAGGAACAAGTGGTTAGTTAATGAGTAGTTACTGATTAACTGTGATTCAGTACTAATGATTAGTTACTGGGAAACAGACTGTGAGTTACTGTATTAAAGAATCATTAGGAAATCAGTTACTCTGTTCCTGGGATTTCACAAGTAGTAATAAATAATTAGACGTGATACAGGATGACTCTCATAATATATTTCAATAACGATATTCACAACACATTTGCACGTACACCTGCATACACATAGACACACATGCATACACAGACACACATGCATACACAGACACACATGCATACACATAGACACACATGCACATAGACACAAATGTATACACATAGACACACATGCACACAGACACAAATGTATACACATAGACACACATGCATACACATAGACACATGTACACATAGAAACATGCATACACACAGACACACATGCATACACATAGAAACATGCATACACATAGACACACATGCACACACATAGACACATGCATACACAGACACAAATGCATACACATAGAAACATGCATACACATACACACATTACATTTGATTTCATTTAATTTATTATTTATCTCGAACAGTCAACAATGTTACAAAAGAAAATAAAACAACGACAAAAATAAGACACAAGAATCAGTATTTAACAAAAAAAAGGATTAGTTCGAGAAGGAGCTGGCGAAAGAATGTAGCTGATTTGGCACTGCCCCTTTTTCACAAAATTATTTTATTACAAAGCAAATAGATATGCAAATACAGCATACAATTTTCAGGTCTTACAATAACTTACAACAGTATACAACAATACCTTTACATTACAATTCCCTTTCCTATGTTTCTGTGTCTGTTCTTTTCTGTATTGGTCAAGTAATGATTTCTTTAATCTATTTTTGAACTGAATGATATTATGGCTCTGTTTGATGTCATTGTTCAGTCCATTCCATAAGGTCGCCCCACAAACTGAAACACACATGCTTTTAACAGCAGCTCGCACAAGAGGTTGTTTGAACATACAATGTCTTCTGAGATGTGTTATGACCCTGGGGTCATATTTTATAATTTGTCTCTCACCCTGCACTCAATCAGTTGATCTCCTCTGAGTGTACACAGGTAATGGAGAACAGGTGCGCACACTGGATTGGTCCAGCAGAGCTGATTGCTGTCTCCTGACTGGTCGCCTGAAGGACAGCAGCCATTTTAAGCCTCATCTGACAGGAACTCTTCACGCTGCCATTCCCAACATATGCCTGTGTAAATCTATGTCCTGTGTTTCAAGTTGTTGTGAGTAGTGTAAACAGCCTTTAGAGAAAATTATTCTAGAGTTTTATTTGTTTTGTTGGGGCCTCATCTCTGAATAAAATAGAAACTGCTACTTTGTAATACTTTGTTCTGGCCTTGCTTGGGAGTGTGAAGAGTGGGGGTTGAAAGGGGGGGGGCACATGTTATGTTTCGTTCGGGTTACCACTAGACATCAGGACGTAACATAAATCACATAAGTCACTTTCATTAAACATTGCGCGTATGTTACATAGTAAATTATTTTATTTAACTTTAAACATAAATTGTGCAGTTTTTAAAGTGATGGTTTGGAGTAATCTCACCCTAGGGTCCTTTGCACCATGACCTCGAGCCAAACACCCCCCCAGAAGCTTTTTTCACCTGGGTCTAACATTGGGAGAGTTAGTGTAGAGTAGCGTTATCAGCTCAATAGCTTAGCGCAAGGGCTAATGGATCCACGTTTGTATCTGGTAAATGACCCCACTAATAATGCCCAAAATGATACCAAAGGTCTACATTAGTACATATAGGTTATGTACTCATAAAACGATGGATTGGAAAGTTTGTAAGTACACCAGAAGTTTATGAACACTTGCCTGCTGGCTTCTGCTGTCTGTTGCTGTTGTTGCTGTTGGGAGACGAGTGCTTAGGGACCGTCTACAAATTACTACACCGAAAAGAGATGCAACAAAATATTTTTTAATTTAACTTTGTTTTTTAAGTAAGTGCTGTAGTATAACTAGCAGGAGACAAGTAATAACTGAGGTAAGTTTGGAGACATTACCTTATTTAATCATTAAATTAATAAATATTTTTGTTGTATCTCTTTTCGGTGTAGTAATTTGTAGACGTCCCTAAGCACTCGTCTAACTGCAGCAGCAGCAGCAACAGAGAGCAGAAGAGAGCAGGCAAGTGTTCATAAACTTCTGGTGTACTTACAAACTTTCCAATCCATTGTTTTATGAGTACATAACCTATTTGTACTAGTGTAGAAGTTTGGTATCATTTCGTGCATTATTAGTGGGGTCATTTACGAGATACAAACGTGGATCCATTAGCACCTGCGCTAAGCTATTCAGCTGCTAACGCTACTCTACGCTAACTCTCCCAATGTTAGACCCAGGTGAAAAAAGCTTCTGGGGGGGTGTTTGGCTTGAGGTCATGGTGCAAAGGACCCTAGGGTGAAATTACTCCGAACCATCACTTTAATGTAACAATGTCCATGAATGTAAGCAAATGTGAATTCAAAAACAGATGAGTAGTGTGCTCATATGTGGTTTATTGCACACAATATAACATATAAGGTAAAATAAGTGTGCGGTAAAGAGTGTGCAATGTATTATGGTTCAATATGTATCTAGTTTTCCTCAATATACCAATACTCCTGGCCATCTTTATGCACAGACATTTAATGTGGGGCTTCCAGCAAAGTTTCTGGTCAAGTACATCACCCAGAAATGTATTTTCATAGACACTTTCAATTGTTTTGTTATCAATTACTATTTTAACATTGAAATTTATAGTACATCATAAATTCAGTTTTGTTCAAGTTTATAGATAACTTATTTGATTCAAACCAATGTTTTAATGTATTTCATTTGTGACCATTTCCAGCAAAAAAAAAGTATTTGTGTCATCTGCAAAACCAGTAAATTTTAGTACATTTGATACTTTGCAAATGTCATTCAGGTAAAGGATAAACAGTTTTGAATTATTAGGAATTATTTTATTTATTTATTTATTCAGGGAAGATTCATGAGAGGAAGCCTCTCTTTTGCAGGAACGCCCTGATCACATTCACACAGTTCCACATTCATACCTGGAAGCTGCCCAGTACAACCACAGTCTGATCTGATCACATTAATGACCCATTTCAACAAACTGACTCCTGTTTTCAATATAGTTTTGTCAACCAGTTAAAGGTCACACTGCTGATGCCATACCTTTCCATTTTTTTTAACAGGATTTTTTAGATCAATGAATATCCCCACTACATGGTTTTTATTTTCAATACAATTTTTCAATCTTTCTACTAACTCACTTAGTACCAAAGATGTTGATCTACTGGATCTGAATCCATACTGACTGTCCATTAGTAAATAGTTTTTATCAATGAAATTATCTAGCCTTTTGACGAATAGTATTTCGAGTATTTTTGAGAACTGAGAAAGCAAGGATTTATACAATTGAATGACTTTAGCTACTTTCATCTTGTCAGGAAATACTCCTGTTTTAAATGAAAGATTGTATATATATATATATATATATATATATATATATATATATATATATATATATATATATATATATGTATGTATATATGTTAGTGGGTCTACATATCAATCTTTGGAAATTTAATTCTTACTTTTATTTACAATCTCTATCATTTCTTTGCTTTCTACAGTTCCCAAAAATATTGAGTATGGGTTTTTTTCCACATGGTCCATCACAGAGTATTTAATTCCTTTGTAATGTATATCTTTGGCCAGTTTAGGGCCCACATTAACAAAGTAATTGTTGAATCTGTCAACCACCTCATTCATATTTGTCAACATCATGTCATTATCCTTGAAAAATTTCATTTATTAAGTCCTTTTGTAATAATGGTGTTTATTGTATTCCATGTTCCTTTCAGATTATCTTTGTTATTTTCTAGTAATTTATTATAATAATACTTACATTCTCTCATTATGTTTGTTAATTTATTTGTTATATTTTAACTCAGATTCTTTCATTCTATATTTTATAAAATTCCTATAAAGGGTATTCTTTTTATAAAATACATTTTTAATTCCTTTGGAGGTTTTTCTGAATATTTCCTTTTATTGCAATATTGTTTTATCGGACAGTTTTAATTATATAGAGTTGTAAATATGTCTAAAAATAGTTTGTATGCATATTCCAATTGTACTTTATTAACTCATTTCTAAATGCAGATATAGATTCTTCAGTTCTTATTCTCCTGTATTTAATATTAATGCACTCCCTTTTCCCACTATAATTACATGAGTCATGAGTCATGAGTCACAAAGATTGGCATAGACACACATGCATACACATAGACACACATGCATACACATAGAAACACATGCATACACATAGACACACATACATACACATAGACATACATACATACACATAGACATACATACATACACATAGAAACACATGCATACACATAGACACACATACATACACATAGACACACATGCATACACATAGACACACATGCATACACATAGACACACATACATACACATAGACACACATGCATACACATAGACACACATACATACACATAGACATACATACATACACATAGACATACATACATACACATAGAAACACATGCATACACATAGACACACATACATACACATAGAAACACATGCATACACATAGACACACATGCATACACATAGACACACATGCATACACATAGACACACATGCATACACATAGAAACACATGCATACACATAGACACACATACATACACATAGACACACATGCATACACATAGAAACACATGCATACACATCGGCCCAATCCCAAAGTGAGCCCTGAGGACTAAGGACTAAGAACTCACAGACTTAAGTGATCTCAGGTACTAAGTGAGCGAGTGTGTGAGGCCACATGGGCTCAGATAGTTATAAATGGGATTGGGACAGCGCTTCCCGAGATCACATGTTACCTTGGCGACGTTTAATAACAAAGATGTTGCTGACTCTTGCCGGTTTGGGAATTTTCCTTTTAAGTTTGTTGCTTTCCACACGGCCGAGGCCCAGGAGACGGCTGCCTGATTCCAAACTCTTGTTTTACAAGCTGGACAACAGGTTGGTCCGCTCCGTGGTCGCGTGTCGTGCTGTTGTTTACCTTTGTAATTTCGGATTTCCCTATCGTCTCCGCGGTAAACGTCACAACGCTTTGAACTGTGGGTAATTCCCTTTGGTGAAGTCTGCATCGATGCAGACTCACGGAAAGGGCTCGGTAAGTGTGTACTCAAACCCTCACGCCCTTTGAAATTCCACATTGGGACAACCCTAAGCCCTTACGAATTTCGCGAGAACGCGCACCAAAGTCCGTGAGTCTGTGAGTCCGGACATTGGGATTGGGCCATAGACACACATGCATACACATAGAAACACATGCATACACATAGACACACATGCATACACATAGAAACACATGCATACACATAGACACACATGCATACACATAGACACACATGCATACGCATAGAAACATACATACGCATAGAAACACATGCATACATATACATACATACATACACATATACACACATGGATATGACAAGTTCCTATTCTCCTGTATTTAATATTTACTTAATGCACTCCCTTTTCCCACTATAATTACAGTCATGAGACACAAAGATTGGCATAGACACACATGCTACATACATACACATAGACACACATGCATACACATAGAAACATGCATACACACAGACACACATGGATACACATAGACACACATGCATACCCATAGACACTAGTGGTGTCAACAATAATCGATTCGGCAATGCATTGCAATGCGGGGCATGCACGATTCAGCATCGATGCGGCAAAGTGCCATAATCGATTATGTCACTGTTTATTTTCTGGCCTTGAGTGGACAATAAAGTTGTGAAGTTTCTGGCCCGCACGGGCCAGTCACTGTGGCTCTGTCTGCTGCATCAGCACACGTCATACAGAGCGGCACGAAGCGTGTGAATGTTAACATTTCACATTTTCACCTCAGGTAATTTATAACCAATTCATTTGGATACAAGCGTTGCCTTTTGGATTCTGAACAGCGATGCTCGCGCTGCGCGCACACACACAGCAGGGCTGAGGTGTGTGCATTTCGTAGAATCGAATTGAATCGAATCGTTACCTGGTGAATCGTAATCGAATCGAATTGTGAGGGCAGTGCCAATGCACACCCCTAATAGACACACATGAATACACAGACACACATGCATACCCATAGAAACACATGAATACACAGACACACATGCATACACATAGACACACATGTATACACATAGACACACACACATATACAAATTTCTTCTTTTCCATCCATCTACTTCGTTTTCTTCTATCTGCATCAAACCAAATAATAAGCCATCCAAACTAGACATAATATATAATCCCAGGAAACATACAGTCAGTACACAATACTATCACCTGAAGTCCCTTTTTGATATCCATTCAATAAATTAATTTTAAATATTCTCTTAAAATTACTCATAGTTGTACGTGATTTAATCTCTTCACTGCAGCTGTTCCATAAATGAACTCCTTTGGTTGTGATGCTGTGGTATTTAGCATTTGCTCTTATAAGTTTCTTCTGAAATACAAAAGTTCCTGTTAAGTGATATTTCTCTCTCTCATCTGAAACAACCCTTGGATACTGTCTGATATCTGTTGATTATTTACTTTGTACATGATTTGAGCAGTTTTAAAGTCAACAATATATTTGAATTGTATTGCTTTTAGTGTGATGAGAAGTGGATTAGTTGGTGCTCTATAAGTGGTTTTATTTACAATTCTTAAGGCTGTGTTTGAGTTTAGAGGAGCATTGTAACTTCCTTCTTGCAGCTTGTGTGTTAGCGCCATCCTGTGGTGTTCAGAGGACGAGGCACTGAAGCACCACACTGTTAATAAATATATATTTAAATATACCTTTATGACTTTTTTGACATACTATACTATGACTTCTTTAATTATTTTGACATACTATACTATGACTTTATCACTTATTGGACATAATATACTATGACCCTCTCTCTGACTGAGTGTACAGAATTTGGTCAAATTAATGTGAGTTTAAATGTGTTCTAGAAATCAACTTTACTTACTGAAAGTTAACATAAGAAACATTTTACAGACCGAGAGATAAGTTGCTTATAATATTTATTCAGAAATCACAATCAGAACAAGTTTTATTGTTCCTGAATAATGTTAATTATACAGACGATACATTATAGATATAGACCAAGATATAATAACAAGTTTATAACACTGACTACACTGCAAGATACAACTATTATAAATGCATTAAAGACTTTTCATATTCCTTCATATATAATATACAACATCACATAATCTTTAGATTTAAAATAACACATCTGGAACACACACACACACACACACACACACACAGACACAGACACAGACACAGACACATTCAGACACACACACACAGACACACACAGACACACACACACACACACACACACACACAAACACACACACACACAGACACACACACACACAGACACACACACACACACACACACACACACACACACACACACACACACACATTCACACACACACACACACACAGACACACACACACACACACACACACACACACACACACACACACACACACAGACACACACACACACACGCACACACACATACACAAAGAAAGAAAAGATCAACTAACTCAATATACAGTATATATACAATATAATATCTCTCTCTATATATATATATAGTATGTTGTGTGTATATATACATATATATGTATACATATACTGCATATATATACATATACTGCATATATATACATAACATATATACAGTATATATACATAATCCAGACAATAAGGGAACACCTGCACCCTGTCAGGATCAAGGTTTACCTTCTAACATTCAAAACATTATATTATTATAATAATAATCATTGGGTATTTATGTCTTATTTCCATCATTTCTGTTTGTTGTTTCTGTAATCTCTCTCTCTGTCTTTTGTGTTCTAGTTTAAATGTTTTCTCTGCATGAATGTGTCCCATCCCTTGTATTAAAGCCAGTGTATACCAGGCTGTATTAAAGCCAGTGTATACCAGACTGTATTAAAGCCAGTGTATACCAGGCTGTATTAAAGCCAGTGTATACCAGGCTGTATTAAAGCCAGTGTATACCAGGCTGTATTAAAGCCAGTGTATACCAGGCTGTATTAAAGCCAGTGTATACCAGGCTGTATTAAAGCCAGTGTATACCAGGCTGTACTAAAGCCAGTGTATACCAGGCTGTATTAAAGCCAGTGTATACCAGGCTGTATTAAAGCCAGTGTATACCAGGCTGTATTAAAGCCAGTGTATACCAGGCTGTATTAAAGCCAGTGTATACCAGGCTGTATTAAAGCCAGTGTATACCAGGCTGTATTAAAGCCAGTGTATACCAGGCTGTATTAAAGCCAGTGTATACCAGGCTGTATTAAAGCCAGTGTATACCAGGCTGTATTAAAGCCAGTGTATACCAGGCTGTATTAAAGCCAGTGTATACCAGGCTGTATTAAAGCCAGTGTATACCAGACTGTATTAAAGCCAGTGTATACCAGGCTGTATTAAAGCCAGTGTATACCAGGCTGTATTAAAGCCAGTGTATACCAGACTGTATTAAAGCCAGTGTATACCAGGCTGTGTTAAAGCCAGTGTATACCAGGCTGTATTAAAGCCAGTGTATACCAGGCTGTATTAAAGCCAGTGTATACCAGGCTGTATTAAAGCCAGTGTATACCAGGCTGTATTAAAGCCAGTGTATACCAGGCTGTATTAAAGCCAGTGTATACCAGGCTGTATAAAAGCCAATGATGAAATGATCATATATGCATATTAAGTGTGTGTGTGAGCTGAAAGCTGCGCTCCTCTCCGTGTCTTCAGGTTCACAGCGACTACAGCAGCACAGAGCATCAGCAGCAGGACACTGAGCACTGAGCATCGCACTTTGAAGAAGGTGGAGTAAATCCCAAAGGGCTCCATGTACACTAACACAGTTCTCTCTGCTGACTCACACTGATAATCATCTTCTGGGTCAGTAACTGCACACCAGTACTCCCCTGCGTCTCCCACTGAGATATCAAAGATAACCAGGATACCTTTATTATAGCTCACTCTGCTCATGCTCTGATACGTTACACTAAAGATTCTTCCCTCTGTTCGGTTCGATTTGATAAACCAAATACGCCACCTACCCTCTCTCCAATCTGTGCATCTGACAGTGACTTCTTGTCCCTCTGAGAAGAGCTGTACAGCTGGGGGGCCAAATTTGGGGCACACAAACAGCTGAAATTGTTGCTCTCTCATAGAGGCTTTACAGGTGTACTGACCTGAGTGATTTAACATTAGAGATGAAAACACCAGCAAGTAGTTTTGGTCTACTGAAGGAACAGTCTGGTTTTGTAGTTCTAGATCAGTGGAGATCTGATTAGACCAACGTGGGGGCTGTTCATCAGTGGAGTCAGTGATTGTGCACGGCAACACAGCGGTCTCTCCTACTGAGCGGTAGATTACCTCACGAGGTAGGAACAACTCTACGGTCTGACTGCTAACACACTGCTGTTGGTTCATCACCAGACAGTTGTAGTCTGTAAAGTCTGTCGCTGTGACTTTGGAAACACGAAGAGCGGAAGTGTTTGTCACCACCTGGTATCTTCCTCTAACATTGTCCATCATTGATGTCGTCCTGTCCCCAAACACTCTGCTCCATGTTTCTTGCTCATATTTAGAGTCCTGTTTGAGCCACTGGACATCCAGATTATCAGCTGCTCCCTCACATGGCACGTCCACGTTTTCTCCAAGTCTCGCTGTGATACCGCTCCAATCTGTTGAAGTACAAACAGTAATAGTGATGTTGTTGTCATGCGTCACGTTGTCCTCAGTCCAACACTCCTCTCTGTACCGGCCGGAGTCTGAATGGGTCAGGTCGAGGATGGTGTAAGAAGAAGTATTCACCGAGCTGACGAGTCGTTGTTTCAGGTCTTCAGGTACTGAGGAGCTGTTGGACCAGAGGTCAGAGGTGTTCCACAGGACAAGCTTCTCCTCACCAACAGATCTGGAGATCAGGCAGGAGTTGGTGTTCTCGGGGAGGTTGAAGGTGTAAGAGGACCTTTCCAGTCGGATGATGATGCGTTCTTGTGCATGGATGTAGTTGATGAGAGCAAACAGCAGGAAGGAGAGCTCTGTGACTGCAGCCATTCTGCTCCGAGGTCGACAAACACTGCACTCATATACACTCTACACCAACCCTCATCAGCAGCTGCTTTTCTTTTTATATCAAACATGACTTCTTTATCTCATCATCAGAGGAAACTTTGCAGCATCAGCTCTCTATCCAGTAATCAATGTCCTTTACATGACTCTAAAACCACAGAGGCTGACGTGTCTTCATACACACATTATTCAGAAAGGAGAGGGGTGTGTACATGTATGTCTGTGTGTGTGTGTGTGTGCATGCATGTATGTCTGTGTGTGTCTGTGTGTGTGTGCCTGTGTGACTGTGTGTGTCTGTGAGTAAGTCTGGTGTCTCTACACCAACCCTCATCAGCAGCTGCTCTTTTTCTTTTTTTATCAAACATGACTTCTTTATCTCATCATCAGAGGAAACGTTGCAGCATCCGCTCTCTATCCAGTAATCAATGTCCTTTACATGACTCTAACACCACAGAAGCTTACGTGTCTTCATACACACATTATTCAGAGAGGAGAGAGAGGGGTGTGTGTGTGTGTGTGTGTGTGTGTGTGTCTGTGTGTGTTTGTGTGTGTGTGTGTGTGTGTCGGCAGCGATCACGGACATTTCTAATATAAACTTAACACAAAATAACACTGACATCAAACTAATGATCTATGAACCTATGTAATTATTTAAAAACAGTGAATTAATACATACCCATGATGCTACTCTAGGCATAAATGTAGGCAAATGTAGCTGTTGGCTTGTTACACTACAACCATAAATCACTGAACCGTTTGTAGCGTTCGTTTACTTCCTAACTACGGCCCACGTGACATTGCGGTTACCAACTGAGAGTCTTAAAGTGACAGCAACGTAACTCATTAAGACTTGACAATTAACTTCTTACTTTTAACAGCTTATTTATAACAAAACAGCTTTCTAGAATCCAAGTAAGACTCCATCTATGTCAGAGCACTGGGAGAGAAATTAATCTTTGACAGTATGTATAACAAAACATTATGATTCACTGTATCAATCGCCTTCATAAAATCAAGGAAAACAGTCCCAACAACCCCTCCATTGTCAAGGCTGGATTTTATTTGCTCAATAAAGTAACAAGTAGTTGGTTCTGTGGCTTGATGTTTCCTGAATCCAAACTGCATAGGGTGCAGTGGGAAATGGCCTTGATTTAAATAGGCTAGCAACTGGTCACAGACTATCCTTTCTGTTACTTTGGAGACAACAGGGAGGATACTAATAGGTAGGTTTAATGGATAGATTTACCAGATGAGCAATTGGAGTACAGAGAATGCTTTTATACTCCAAAACATCTTTAGCCTTAGAGTTCTTAAACTGGCCTAAGATTTTAGTTATGGAAGATTCTGGTACTTCAGAGATGCTAAACAGTAGAAGATTATCATTTGATGGTATAATGACCTTCCCTCTCGGACCAAAGCCTTGTACCAAATCTTGAACCGAATATTAAAAATAACTATTAAACAGAGAAGAAATTTGGTTAAGGTTCCCTGTACTTGTAATTCAAACTCTATCTCTTTTTTGGTGTTCTTCTTTAAAGCTCTATTGATGTTTGCCTACTGTTCCCTTTAGAAATATTTATAATATCAATAAAAAAACTTTGCTTTTGCCTTTCTTAATTCATTTACAATTTTATTATGTAACTGTTGAAAAGTTTTCCTATGATGGGCTAACCCTGACTTAATTGCAGTTTTCAGAGCATGATCCCTCTGCTTCATTAGATTCCATACTTGTTCATTAAGCCAGGGAAGATTTAGCTTTTTTCTAGAATGTGTAACACTTTTACTGAACTCACTGATCTTTGTGGTGTGGAAAGGAGGAACGCGGACGGACGTGCTGACGTGTAAGGTGAGCGTATTGTGTCACTTCCGGTGTTCCCGTGTTACAAACGCTAGTTTGCTGCTGCTCCGGCAATAACTTACTGAACTCTGCTTTACTGCTTAAATTAGCGGCTATTTGCCTGGATTGCATTTGAATTACAATTGTTTTACTCAAGCACTTATACTTAGTTTCACTTACAGTGACTGACTCGCTGAATTTACAATTGTTAAAACGCTGTTAGCTACTTTAGCTTAGCCATTAGCAATGGCTAATTCCTCTCCCTCTCCTGCTCTTTCTTGCTCTGTGTGTCAAATGTTTAGCTATTCCTCTGCCTCCTTTAGTGATAACGATACATGTAATAAATGTAGTATATTCGCTGCTCTGGAGGTGAGGGTTAGTGAATTTGAGTCACGGCTCCGCACCATGGAATCAGAATTGTATGCTTCCGTAGCTAGCCAGCTCCATGTAGTTAATGCGGACCACCATACTGTAGCTTCTCTAGCTTCTTTAGCTTCTGCTAGCTGTCCCCCGGCAGACCCCGAGCAGCCGGGCGAGTGGGTGACTGTCCGAGGGAAGCGTAGCGTTAGATCTAGACCAGGGAGTGCACATGGTGACGGTCGCTCTAAACCGGAGCGTCTTTGCCTCTCTAACAGGTTCTCCCTACTCAGTGATACACCCGCTGAGAAGCCAATTCTGGTTATTGGGAGCTCTATACTGCGATATGTGAAGCCGGCGGCCCCAGCGGCTAAAGTACCTACGGTCATATGTGTCCCCGGGGCCAGAGCGGGCGATATAGAAACCCATCTAAAGCTGCTGGCTAAAAAGAACCGTAAATACAGTAAGATCATATTTCACGTAGGGGGTAATGGTCGTAAATCGGAGATCACTAAATTGAATGTTGAGTCACTTTGTGCATACGCAAAGACAATGTCGGACTCAGTAGTTTTCTCTGGACCCCTGCCAAACCTGACTAATGATGAAATGTACAGCCGTACGTCATCCTTCCACCGCTGGTTGTCGGGGTGGTGCCCAGCTAATGATGTGGGTTATGCGAATAACTGGGGGGGCGTTCTGGGGAAAGCCTGGTCTGATGGAGAGAGACGGCATTCATCCCACCTGGGACGGAGCCGCTCTCAAATCTAAAAATCTGACCGAGTTTATCAGACATAAACCATGACAACCCAAGCTTGATATTAGTAATCAGAGGTGCAGTATTACGCGCCCTCTGTGCTTCCGTTGGAGCAGTCACCCACTCATAGTCTAATAAGCACGGTGTCTGTTCCCCGACTCAGATCGGTTAAATCAAAGGTAAACAAAAGATGCGCTATACTTAACAACCTAATTGGAATTAAAACGACTGCAACGATAGAACAAAATAGGAAAATTAGATGTGGACTATTAAATATTAGATCTCTGTCTTCTAAAGCAGTATTGGTAAACGAGTTGATATCAGATAATAACATTGACTTATTTTGTCTTACTGAAACCTGGCTGGGCCATGATGACTATGTTAGTCTAAATGAAGCCACTCCTCCCAGTCATATTAATGCTCAAATTCCTAGAGGCTCAGGCCGAGGAGGGGGAGTTGCAGCCATCTTTGATGCAAGCCTGTTAATTACTCCTAAACCTAAATTAAATTATAACTCCTTTGAAAGTCTTGTTCTTAATCTTCAACATCCAAAATGGAAAACATTACAGCCAATTATATTCGTTGTTATTTACAGGGCTCCAGGTCCGTATTCTGAATTTTTTATCTGAATTCTCAGAGTTTTTTATCATGTTTAGTCCTTAAATCAGACAAAGTACTTATTGTAGGTGATTTTAATATCCATGTGGACGTTGACAGCAATAGCCTTACTACTGCTTTCAACTCATTACTGGATTCAATCGGTTTCAGTCAGAGTGTGCACAAGGCGACGCACTGTTTTAACCACACCCTCGACCTTGTGCTGGCATATGGTATTGAAATTGAGGATTTAATAATATTTCTGCAGAATTCGGTATTATCAGATCATTCTTTAATCACTTTCGAATTCTTACTACCTGACTATATTAAATTAGATAAAAGCTTCTACACCAGATGCCTATCTGACAGTGCTATAGCTAAATTTAAAGAAGATATTCCAACAGCATTCGACTCTATGTCATGCCTTAACATAACAGAGGACCTCTATGTTAACCTCAGTCCCTCTCAAATTGATACATTTGTAGACGGTGCTACGACTTGCCTACGGACGACCTTAGACTCCGTTGCTCCCCTGAAAAAAGAAGATGATGAAGCAAAGGAAATTAGCACCTTGGTATAACTCCCAAACTCGCAAATTAAAAACAAATCTCGCGAAACCTTGAATGTAAGTGGCGTTCCACAAAAGTGGAAGACTCCCGTTTGGATTGGCAAGAAAGTCTCAAAACCTATAGGAAGGCCCTAAGAAAGGCCAGATCAAACTATTACTCATCATTAATAGAAGAAAACAAGAACAACCCTAAGGTTTCTTTTTCAGCACTGTAGCCAGGCTGACAGATAGTCACAGCTCTACTGAGCCATCTATTCCTCTAGCTCTGAGTAGTGATGACTTTATGAGCTTCTTTAATGATAAAATTACAACAATTAGAGATAAAATCCGTCACCTTTTGCCCCTCAACTTTTAACGGTTTACCTTTAAAACGCAGAGTCGCTAGAAATAACGACTAGTCCCAACATATACTTAGACTGCTTTTATCCTATAGACCTTCAACAATTAATGCTAAAGATATCCTCAGCTAAGCCATCTACCTGTCTCTTAGACCCCATCCCAACGAGATTACTCAAAGAAGCGTTACCCGTGGTAAACACTTCATTACTAGATATGATCAATATGTCCTTATTAACAGGTTATGTACCGCAGTCATTTAAAATAGCTGTGATAAAACCTCTTCTGAAAAAAAACCCACCCTAGATCCTGAGGTCTTAGCAAACTATAGACCTATATCTAACCTTCCCTTTCTATCCAAGATCCTTGAGAAGGTGGTTGCTAATCAGTTATGTGATTTTCTACATAGCAATAGTTTATTTGATGACTTTCAATTAGGATTCAGAAAGCATCATAGCACAGAGACGGCACTGGTGAAAATTACTAACGACCTTTTAACTGCTGCAGACAAAGGACTTGTCTCCATTCTTGTTTTACTAGATCTTAGTGCTGCATTTGACACTATTGACCATTCAATCCTGTTACAGAGATTGGAACACTTGGTTGGCATTAAAGGAATCGCACTAAGCTGGTTTAAGTCTTATTTCTCTGATCGATCTCAATTTGTTAATGTTAATGATAAATCCTCCAAGTACGTTAAAGTTAGCCATGGGGTTCCTCAAGGCTCAGTGCTTGGACCAATTCTTTTCTCCCTATATATGCTTCCTCTAGGCAATATTATTAGGAAACACTCAATTAACTTTCACTGTTATGCAGATGACACCCAATTATACTTGTCAATCAAGCCAGACGAAACCAGTCAGCTAGCTAAATTTCAAGCGTGCATTAAAGATATAAAATCCTGGATGACATATAATTTTCTGATGTTAAACCCTAACAAAACTGAAGTTATTGTACTGGGACCTAAACACCTCAGAACCTCATTATCTAAAGACATAGCTACTCTGGATGGTATTGCCCTGGCCTCCAGCACTACTGTCAGAAATTTAGGAGTTATTTTTGATCAGGATATATCCTTTAATGCCAATCTAAAACAAACCTCAAGAACAGCATTTTTTCATCTTCGTAACATTGCCAAAATTAGGAATATCCTGTCTCAAAACAATGCTGAAAAACTAGTCCATGCATTTGTTACGTCTAGGCTGGACTATTGTAATTCCCTACTGTCAGGTTGCTCAAATAAGTCCCTTAAGACTCTCCAGCTGATCCAGAATGCTGCAGCGCGTGTTCTCACAAGAACTAAGAAAAGAGATCATATCTCTCCTGTATTAGCTTCTCTGCACTGGCTTCCTGTAAAATACAGGATTGAGTTTAAAATCCTTCTCTTGACCTACAAAGCTCTAAATGGTCTAGCACCATCATATCTAGAAGAGCTCCTAATACCCTATTGTCCCACTAGAGCACTGCGCTCCCAGAATGCAGAGTTACTGGTGGTACCTAGAGTCTCTAAAAGTAGAATGGGAGCCAGAGCCTTCAGCTATCAGGCTCCTCTCCTATGGAACCAGCTCCCGATCTGGGTTCGGGGGGCAGAAACTGTAATCGCTTTCAAGAATGAACTTAAAACTCTCCTATTTGATAAAGCTTATAGTTAGGGAGTGAGGAGTTGCAGTGTTCACCTAACTGGCCCAACTGCTTCTCTTCATAATTGTTAGATTAATAATACATAACAAAGTAGAGGGAGGCAGGCCAGCCAAGCCCGATCCGGCAGGGGGTGTTCACCTAACTGGCCCAACTGCTTCTCTTCATAATTGTTAGATTAATAATACATAACAAAGTAGAGGGAGGCAGGCCAGCCAAGCCCGATCCGGCAGGGGGAGAGTTCTAAGCCCGAAAAAGCTACCTCTCCTTATGACCTGTCTCTCTTAGTTACGCTGTTATAGTTACACTGTTATAGTTCTAGACTGCCGGGGGACTTCCTTCCTTTGACACACTGAGCTGCTCCCTCCTCTCCCTCTCTATTACTATTACTATTTGTGTGCATCCCGTCCCGGAAATGCTAGTTACTAATCCTAGCTTCTGGGGAGTTTCCCCGGAGTCCTTATGTTTTTTCCCCCAGCGTATTTCCTTGGAGAACGTTGGCACCAAGATCCTGGTTCCAGCTGTCGCCGTGGTCCTGCTGAACTCCTTGACTATGTGACTATTATCGCCACTGTTCATCACACCCCCAACCGGCCCGTCAGACACCGCCTACCAAGAGCCTGGGTCTGTCCGAGGTTTCTTCCCAAGAGGGAGTTTTTCCTCGCCACTGTCGCACTGCTTGCTCTTGAGGGAATTACTGTAATTGTTGGAATTGTTGGGTCTTTGTAAATTATAGAGTGTGGTCTAGACCTACTCTATCTGTAAAGTGTCTCGAGATAACCTATGTTATGATTTGATACTATAAATAAAATTGAATTGAAATTGAATTGAATTGAACTTTTTTTATGATACATTTTTTATTTATTTTTTTAACATACAGAACAGAAACACAAATTGAAACAAGAACAAAAACCCTCTCCCACTCCCCATCTTCTACGGTCTCAAGGAAAACAAAACAAATAAGCAAACGGAAATCACACCTTGCCTAGCCACTCTCCTCTAGTTTTTGTGGCGCTGAGGTCTAATGTCCCAGACTGTCTCCCAATTAATTGCTTTCCCCTCAGGGCTCAGCTCTTGCTCCAATTTCTTTACTATTGGGAGTTCTCCTATGGATACTTGCATCAGTTTAGCATAGATCTTGGATACTAATCCTCTCACCGGAAAATCAACAAACCATTTAATGACACTCCATAACATTTTAGGGCTGATCTTAAGCGAAGATACAAGAAGAAGGATGTTCTGGGGACCTCCAAACTAGCTCTCAGATCTTCCAAAACTCAACATACCTTTCTCATTGAATAGCTCATCTAAAGTATAAATACCTCTGTTACTCCACTACTTACAAGCAAAGGGTTTATTACCAGACATTAAGTGTGTATTGTACCAAATTGGGGTGTCCAGATGCCACTTGTTGGTGTAGCGTAGTTGCTCCATCACCTGTTTAAAGTTGGTCAATGTGTTGGTGATAATAGGGCCATAGGCTAGCATACACTGTTTTGGACACACACCTTGGCTAGGGTCACCCCATGGTCACAGGTGACTTGGTTGATATAAATACTCAACCTGCGCAAGCGCGATACGGAATGTATTCCACACTCTATAATTTACAAAGACCCAACAATTCCAATAATTCCCCCAACAGCAAGCATTCAGTGCGACAGTGGAGAAAAGCTTTTGTCCCAATCTACGAGGAAATGACCTCGCTTGGATTACAGCTGTTTCTGCGTTACCCAGCCCATCTTAAGGTTACTTTCAAGGGGAAAAGCCTCAACTTGAGGTTTAAACTTGCCCATTAAGCGCACTAGCTACCTAGAATTTCTCAGACATAAGCAAGTATCTGTCGCATTGATTCAGGACATGCACCTGACAGAAAATAACGTACAGTGGTTCCAAAACAAACACTACAAAGTTATAGCTCACTCGTGCACCTCTTCCAAGTCAAGAGTTGTGTTAATTCTTGCAGAAAGAAAATTACAATATGTAGTGGTGGACAATGGAAGACAAGGAAGGACAAGATAATTATGGTAGATTTGTGTACTTGCTATTACTTATGCAAAGATTTTGTTAGCCAACATTTATTCGGCAAACATACAGTATTTGATGTTAATTTCTTTACACTTTTATGCTAGCCTCAAAATAGCTATTTTTAAAACACTACGAAGGCTCGACACAACATGAGACTTTGCTCCAAGGATCACCAGGGGCTCTACACCTTAACAAAAGCATTGACAACATTGTTTGTGTACCCAGAGTTTACTAAAAAGAAAAGGTTTTGAACAACTCACCGTAGCTGTTGTTTTTTCCGGCCGCTACCACCACGGCAGTCAAAACGAGTCGATATCCGAATGCGAATGAACAGACTCCGTATGAGGCTCCTTTTACAACTACAAGGTACATTTTTCAATAATGACAAAACAAGAAATAATCCGTATTAGTTCCCTATAAGCATTTATAGGGAACTAAGCTTTAGGAGCTTTCCGTCTTTACTCTCCTCCCTGTTATGTTGCATTTGGAAATTGATTGTTTTTGACTGGTAAAATGGCTGTGGCCGGATAAACAAGAGCTAGCATAATAGTGCCCCTATCACTCCCATTCAAAAGTTTGACTCGGGTACATTCCCAAAAAGACCCTAGGTTGCATTTTGGTGAGAGTTATGCTTTAACACAATACTGGCTAACTGCCTACCAGTATATTACTTCTCTTGAGTGTACAACTGCAAGTATCAACAAGGCCAAATTTACAACCATCCAGGCATGGTTGCAGATTACACTGTCCATCCAAGACCACGTTGTGAAACAGAAAATTCTGACCTGAATGTAGATTTGTGGGTGTTTCTTTTTATTTACTTTTTATTTTCTTTATTTTTTTCTGGGGAATGCTTTATACTTACTAGATAATTTTGACATTGTAACTGCTATCTTTCATCTCCTTCACCATCTCGCTTTTATCTCTCATGAGCATGATGTATCGAGGAGGTGGTGTACATGTACGCAAGTTTTGAGTTAGTCGGAAATGCGCAGAAAAACAATTCCTAACACCACAAAACAAAGAGGACACGCACTCTCCGTCAGCTGTTGTCTCGTTCTGACTCATGAAAACAAACAGGAGTAAAATAAAAGACACTGCATAAACTCTGCTACTGTGTGTTTATTTAATTATAGGTACACCTACATGTAGGCCTAATAGATTGCAATAGAAGCCTGTATATTACTATTAGGACTATAGAAAATGTGTCAAGGATGTATAAATTAAATAGGCTAAACTTCAGCTGGAGTCCGATTTACCACGGCAACACTGTTGACCGTAGCAGTGATCTCTTTTCATTCCGCATTCTTTCTACAGCCTTTAATAACAGTTTTCAGGCTGCCAAATAGTACACACATTAGTGCAAATGAACCGGAGATATCAGGGCTTCAATCTCCACCTCTGAAAAGTGCTACTTCTCAGCCGGATTACGTCTCGCCATGTCCTGAATTGTAGGGGCGAGGCCTCAAAACCCAGAATATATTGAGGCGTGTTTAGGGCTGGGAAAAAAATCGATTTATAGGTCAAATCGATTCATATTTTCAAAAAATCGATTTTTTAAATTTTTTTTTATCCAAATACAGTATAAATAATTTGGATGTTTAACAATCTTTGTTGCACACTGCACAGTGACTTTTCACTTAGAGAAAGGGTTTGCCTTTGCAATTTTGTTTATGTTGATGCACTTTAATTAAATACAATAAATATATATTTTTTAAAATATATTTACAGTTCACAGTTATTTTGTTTTAAATGGAAGGGGGGAATCGAATCGAGTTTTTCATAAAAAAATCGCAGATTTTTTTAGGGAAACAAATCGCCCAGCTCTAGGCGTGTTATTCTAATGACGATCGGTTTTCAGCCGCGGCATTTATCAAGGGCAGGTATTGCGTACACCTGGATTTCAAAGGTACGCACAGCTTCATAAATCAGGCGGTGAGGGGAGTGTAAGCATAATCTTACGCCAACATGTACGCCCGTTTCTACGCAAGATTGATAAATGAGGGCCATTGATTCTTGAAGAGAGTGTTTGGATCAGAGACAGAAACACACATTTAGTTTATCAAACACACATTTAGTTTATCAAACACACATTTAGTTTATCAAACACACATTTAGTTCATCAAACACACATTTAGTTCATCACATATTTATCTATAGTGCAGATTTAAAGCCTGCAGTGCAGCTGCATTGTGGGTAAAATCATCATCATCATATTTGACATGAAATGGCGTCAGAAAAGTTTCTAATCTTCCAGGTTGATTTCCTGGATCTGTGCAGCAGTGTTTCTTCCTCTGGATCAGAGACTTTACATTGTTTTTAGGTTTTTAAATCACCGTTCTTGGCTCGACGGAAGTTTTACTTAAATATAAAATAGTCCACGGATTAAATATTTCTAAATGACCATGTTTACAGTTGGAAGTGTCTTGGCAACAGTTTTACAGACATCAACAAATAAATAAAAAAAGCTACACAAATGCAAAAAAATGCCACCGCTTCTTGTCCCTTTGATCAACGTTTTTGTTGCTTTTTCGTTGGAAAATGTGACAGAAAAGATTCTAAAAACAAAACGTTTCTGATCTTCTGTTGGCTCTCAGTGCCGGTCTGAGAGGGGGGTTGGGTCCCCCAGCAGTTTCTCATTTTCTGGGTTACGTTCCACGAAAGCTTAGAAAAAAAAGCAATCAAAGTGGCGGGAAAGTGACTAAAAACTGATTAAAAGAGCATAGAAAGCGGCATTCTCAGGTGTCCTCAGGTGAGGTCTGAGAAGGGTTTGTCGTACTGGAACATCAGGTAATCCATGTAGAAGAAGTCAAAGACTTTCTGCCTCTCGGCGGCGCTGAGCTGAGAGAAGTACACCCGCGTGATGGCGGCCGACGTCCTCTCCGCTCGCGGGTTTCTGTCTTTAAAGTCGGGGAAGGTGAGGTTCCCGGGCGCGCCAACGCTGCGTAGCAGGAAGTTGGCGTCCGCCTCCAGACTCTCCAGCTTCCCGATGAAGCTGTAGCGCAGCAGGCAGGGGCTGCACAGCTGGCTGACGGGCGTCCAGTGGATGTCCATCCCCACCGGCCGCCGCACGTCCAGCAGGTAGCGCACGAACTCCGGGAAGGAGACGCCGGCGCCGCTACGCAGGGCGCTTAGTGAGGCGTTGGCCCGGTACCTGCACGGGACACACATATTAATACATGCATTAATACATTAACTATTACAGGCATTAATACATGCATTAATACATGCATTAATACAGGTATTAATACATGCATTAATACAGGTATTAATACATTAACTATTACAGGCATTAATACATGCATTAATACATGCATTAATACAGGTATTAATACATTAACTATTACAGGCATTAATACATGCATTAATACAGGTATTAATACAGGCATTAATACATTAATTAATACATGCATTAATACAAGCATTAATACAACTTATTAATACAGGTATTAATACAGGCATTAATACATGCATTAATACAGGTATTAATACAGGCATTAATACATTAATTAATACATGCATTAATACAAGCATTAAAACATGCATTAATACATTCATTAATACATGCATTAATACATTCATTAATACAGGCATTAATACAGGCATTAATACATTCATTAATACATGCATTAATACATTCATTAATACATGCATTAATACGTTCATTAATACAGGCATTAATACATTCATTAATACATGCATTAATACATTCATTAATACATGCATTAATACATTCATTAATACAGGCATTAATACATTCATTAATACAGGCATTAATACATTCATTAATACATGCATTAATACGTTCATTAATACATGAATTAATACGTTCATTAATACAGGCATTAATACATTCATTAATACAGGCATTAATACATTCATTAATACATGCATTAATACATTAATTAATACATTAATTAATACATGCATTAATACATTCATTAATACATACATTAATACATTAATTAATACATGCATTAATACATTCATTAATACATTCATTAATACATTCATTAATACAGGCATTAATACATTAATTAATACATTCATTAATACATTCATTAATACATGCATTCCACTGGTTTTATTAACCCTTCTGTTGTCCTCGGGTTTCTTTCAGCCAAATTGTCAAAAAGAAATAACGTGGATGGTTCCATACACAGCTCTTCCCAATAAAATAAAGGATCAGGTTACTACTTTCATTGAATTTGGGTGTTTAATTCAAATTTATAAGATTTAAAAAAAAAAGAAAAAGAAAAAATTGCAAAAAGTGAAAAGATTTTCAGAAAAAGCTTAAAAAACGTCAAAAAGCCCAGAAAAAAAATCTACAAAAACATCGAGAAAAGTGGCATAAATGCCTAAAAAGACGAGCATAAAGTTTTAGTTTTGACCCAGATAAACCAAACTTTGCATGTCGACGGGAAGACAACACAAGGGGCTAAACATATTCAACTTTCAAGTTTTCTCCTCAAAATATCGAACTTTTCCTAATGCCGTGCGGCTGCGTTGCCGTTGGTTACCTGGCGATGATGGCGCGTCCGAACACCGGGTGGTAGTACGAGTTGGGGCTCTCGAACTTGTCCCGGAACGCCGACACCAGGCGCTCGAAGGGCTCCCGCACGAACAGCACCTTGGTGAAGGAGCACAGGCACAATCAGAACCTTAGACACGTTAGTGAGGGGCACAATCAGAACCTTAGACACGTTAGTGGGGGGTCCAATCAGAACCTTATACACGTTAGTGAGGGGCACAATCAGAACCTTAGACACGTTAGTGAGGGGTCCAATCAGAACCTTAGACACGTTAGTGAGGGGTCCAATCAGAACCTTAGACACGTTAGTGGGGGGTCCAATCAGAACCTTATACACGTTAGTGGGGCTCCAATCGGAACCTTAGACACGTTAGTGAGGGGTCCAATCAGAACCTTAGACACGTTAGTGAGGGGTGGGGGTCCAATCAGAACCTTAGACACGTTAGTGAGGGGTCCAATCAGAACCTTGGACACGTTAGTGAGGGGTCCAATCAGAACCTTAGACACGTTAGTGGGGGGTCCAATCAGACCCTTAGGGTCCAATCAGAACCTTAGACACGTTAGTGGGGGGTCCAATCAGAACCTTAGACACGTTAGTGAGGGGTCCAATCAGAACCTTAGACACGTTAGTGGGGGGTCCAATCAGAACCTTAGACACGTTAGTGGGGGGTCCAATCAGAACCTTAGACCAGGGATCTTCAACAGGGGGTCTGGGACCCCTAGGGGGTCCTCAGAGTCAATGCAAGGGGGCCCCCAAATAATTGTTAATTTTTGAAAGAATTTAAATTAAAAAAGTCTTAACATGAATCCAACATTTCATTAGCAAATATAAATCGCCACTGCTTACTGGCCCATAGGTAAGGTAGTCACTGACAGATACAGTTAATCCTAAGCATTCACTGTGTATGTTTAACATTAAAACATGATTTATAAAATAATGCCAACAATTATTAGGCTATTTTACTGTAATAGGTTAGTATTCTATGCAACAAAGAAAAGTTAGGCCTATGTATAAAGGGTACACAGGCCCAGTTTAATACGCAACTTCATTTTAGACAATATACTGTATGTAGTAGGGCAGGGGTGGCAAACTCATTTTCACTAAGGGCCACACTGGAAAAAGAGAATCACACCAAGGGCCACACATGTAGAGTTTATTGAAGTGTTTTTGTTACTGCATGTCACTTTTATTTAACATTTTGGTAGCTTTTTCCCTCATTGTTGTTGTCTTTGTTCCAACGTTTTTGTGGCTTTCTCAGACTGTCACTGTGATTTGTCACATTTTTTGTACTTTCCTTTTTCAGACATTTTTGTACGCTTTTTGACGCATTTTTGTTGATATGAAGCCCTACAAAAAGTGATCAAAAGAGTTCCTTAGCCGTCATAGAATTTAGCAAATCAAGAAAAACAATTGCACATATTTTTAACAACAACTTGTTTCACAGCCTGAATATGAATACTCTTCTTCTGCTTCTGGGCTAATTTCTGATTCTCAGAGTCGGTAAATCTGCCATATTATGCTCTGAATGTCCGGTAATCGCAGTTTAAAAAACACTTTCCTGTGTTTTTGGTTTGGCGAACAACTAGGAGGGCCAAAATGTATCATGAAGCCAAATTGATGTACGGACCGGATGTAAATCTGCAAGGGGCCGGATTTGGCCCGCAGGCCTTGAGTTTGACACGTGTAGTAATAATAATAATACATTTTATTTAAAAGGCGCCTTTCATGGCACTCAAGGACACCTTACAAAATTTATAAAAAAAAACATTTAAAAAGAAAAAGAAAAATCAAACCAGTACAGCATCAAACATTAATCACATAAAAGCCTGCCTAAACAGATACGTTTTAAGACGAGATTTAAAAACTGAGAGACTAGAACTGTTGCGAACTTCCACAGGAAGAGAGTTCCATAAATGGGGAGCAGCATAGCCAAAAGCTTGTGACCCCATAGAAACTGTCCTAGTGCGTGGCAGGACAAGTGTAAGTGCAGAAGCAGATCTTAGAGTGCGGGAAGGAGTGTGAATATGAAAAAGATCTTGAAGATATGAAGGAGCCAAATTCTTAAGTGCTTTGTAAGTTAAAAGCAAAACTTTAAAATCTACACGGAATTTAACCGGGAGCCAATGCAACTTCTGTAAAACAGAAGAGTTTTGGTAATGACTCGAGCTGCAGCGTTTTGTACCAACTGTAATTTATGGAGAGATTTTGAAGGAAGCCCATTAAAACAAAGCATTACAGTAGTCGATTCTTGATGTTACGAGAGCATGCACCAGCGTAGCAGCACTCTGGAGTGAAAGGACAGGACGCAGACGATTTATATTGCGAATGTGAAAGAATGCAGAACGGGTAATTGTAGTAGGGGGTCCCTGCTCCATCTCTCTTTCAGTTAAGGGGTCCTTGGCTTAAAAAACGTTGAAGACCCCTGCCTTGGACACTTTAGGGAGGGGTCCCAACCAGCACCTTGGTGTAGGAGCGCAGGCACAATCAGAACATTGGGGGGTGGGGGGTCCCAACCAGCACCTTGGTGTAGGAGCACAGGCACAATCAGAACATTAGGGGGGGTCCCAACCAGCACCTTGGTGTAGGAGCACAGGCACAATCAGAACATTGGGGGGTGGGGGGTCCCAACCAGCACCTTGGTGTAGGAGTACAGGCACAATCAGAACATTAGGGGGGGTCCCAACCAGCACCTTGGTGTAGGAGCGCAGGCGCTCGGCGATGCCGGCAGCGTCGTAGCCGTCCAGCCGGCGCAGACGGTTGGCGGCGTGCGCGGCGTCGTGGGGGATGTCCCACGTGGACGCAGCGCTCCCTCCCAGAACCATCAGGACTCGCTTCCAGTTAGAGCAGCCGGCTTTAGGGACCTCGCAGTACAGCAGCCGGGACCGGTCCTCCACGTAGACCCGGGACACCTGGGGGGGGGGGGTCACAATCAGAATAGAATAGAATATCTTTACTGTCACTGTAAACAGATACAACGACATTAAGTGCAGTCCTTGTCTGTGCCAAACAGCTATGATATATACCATAATGAATACATACTACTGCAAACATATTAATGCTAAAACACATGGGAGACGCACTCATACAGGCATCCACATTTAAATACTGCACATAGCCCTATTGAGGTAGATTAGTGGTGGGAACTATACTTTAGAACACAATCAGAACATTAGACATCGGGGGGGGGGGGGTTTACAATCAGACACATTGGGCCCTATTTTAACGAGATGAGCCCACAGCGTGTAGCGCCTGGCCCAGGTGTGTTTAGGGCGTGTCCAAATCCTCTTCTGCTAGTTTCACGGCAGTAAAAAGGGTCAGTGTGCCAGGTGCATGGTCCTAAAGAGTTGTTCTTAGTGTCTTCATTAATCAGAGGTGTGTTTAGGGAGCATGGTCCTAAAGGGTTGTTCTTAGTGTCTTCATTAATCAGAGGTGTGTTTAGGGTGCATGGTCCTAAAGGGTTGTTCTTAGTGTCTTCATTAATCAGAGGTGTGTTTAGGGTGCATGGTCCTAAAGGGTTGTTCTTAGTGTCTTCATTAATCAGAGGTGTGTTTAGGGTGCATGGTTCTAAAGGGTTGTTCTTAGTGTCTTCATTAATCAGAGGTGTGTTTAGGGTACATGGTTCTAAAGGGTTGTTCTTAGTGTCTTCATTAATCAGAGGTGTGTTTAGGGTGCCTGGTTCTAAAGGGTTGTTCTTAGTGTCTTCATTAATCAGAGGTGTGTTTAGGGTGCATGGTTCTAAAGGGTTGTTCTTAGTGTCTTCATTAATCAGAGGTGTGTTTAGGGTGCATGGTCCTAAAGGGTTGTCCTTAGTGTCTTCATTAATCAGAGGTGTGTTTAGGGTACATGGTTCTAAAGGGTTGTTCTTAGTGTCTTCATTAATCAGAGGTGTGTTTAGGGTGCCTGGTCCTAAAGGGTTGTCCTTAGTGTCTTCATTAATCAGAGGTGTGTTTAGGGTACATGGTTCTAAAGGGTTGTCCTTAGTGTCTTCATTAATCAGAGGTGTGTTTAGGGTGCATGGTTCTAAAGGGTTGTTCTTAGTGTCTTCATTAATCAGAGGTGTGTTTAGGGTGCATGGTCCTAAAGGGTTGTTCTTAGTGTCTTCATTAATCAGAGGTGTGTTTAGGGTGCATGGTCCTAAAGGGTTGTCCTTAGTGTCTTCATTAATCAGACGTGTGTTTAGGGTGCCTGGTCCTAAAGGGTTGTTCTTAGTGTCTTCATTAATCAGAGGTGTGTTTATGGAGCATGGTTCTAAAGGGTTGTTCTTAGTGTCTTCATTAATCAGAGGTGTGTTTAGGGTGCATGGTCCTAAAGGGTTGTTCTTAGTGTCTTCATTAATCAGAGGTGTGTTTAGGGTGCATGGTCCTAAAGGGTTGTTCTTAGTGTCTTCATTAATCAGAGGTGTGTTTAGGGTGCATGGTCCTAAAGGGTTGTCCTTAGTGTCTTCATTAATCAGAGGTGTGTTTAGGGTACATGGTCCTAAAGGGTTGTCCTTAGTGTCTTCATTAATCAGACGTGTGTTTAGGGTGCCTGGTCCTAAAGGGTTGTTCTTAGTGTCTTCATTAATCAGAGGTGTGTTTATGGAGCATGGTTCTAAAGGGTTGTTCTTAGTGTCTTCATTAATCAGAGGTGTGTTTAGGGTGCATGGTCCTAAAGGGTTGTTCTTAGTGTCTTCATTAATCAGAGGTGTGTTTAGGGTGCATGGTTCTAAAGGGTTGTCTTTAGTGTCTTCATTAATCAGAGGTGTGTTTAGGGTACATGGTTCTAAAGGGTTGTCCTTAGTGTCTTCATTAATCAGAGGTGTGTTTAGGGTGCCTGGTCCTAAAGGGTTGTCCTTAGTGTCTTCATTAATCAGAGGTGTGTTTAGGGTACATGGTTCTAAAGGGTTGTCCTTAGTGTCTTCATTAATCAGAGGTGTGTTTAGGGAGCATGGTTCTAAAGGGTTGTTCTTAGTGTCTTCATTAATCAGAGGTGTGTTTAGGGAGCATGGTTCTAAAGGGTTGTTCTTAGTGTCTTCATTAATCAGAGGTGTGTTTAGGGAGCATGGTTCTAAAGGGTTGTTCTTAGTGTCTTCATTAATCAGAGGTGTGTTTAGGGAGCATGGTTCTAAAGGGTTGTTCTTAGTGTCTTCATTAATCAGAGGTGTGTTTAGGGAGCATGGTTCTAAAGGGTTGTTCTTAGTGTCTTCATTAATCAGAGGTGTGTTTAGGGAGCATGGTCCTAAAGGGTTGTCCTTAGTGTCTTCATTAATCAGAGGTGTGTTTAGGGAGCATGGTTCTAAAGGGTTGTTCTTAGTGTCTTCATTAATCAGAGGTGTGTTTAGGGTGCATGGTTCTAAAGGGTTGTTCTTAGTGTCTTCATTAATCAGAGGTGTGTTTAGGGTACATGGTCCTAAAGGGTTGTACTTAGTGTCTTCATTAATCAGAGGTGTGTTTAGGGTGCATGGTCCTAAAGGGTTGTTCTTAGTGTCTTTATTAATCAGAGGTGTGTTTAGGGTGCATGGTCCTAAAGCGTTGTTCTGAGTGTCTTCATTAATCAGAGGTGTGTTTAGGGTGCATGGTTCTAAAGGGTTGTTCTTAGTGTCTTCATTAATCAGAGGTGTGTTTAGGGTGCATGGTCCTAAAGGGTTGTTCTTAGTGTCTTCATTAATCAGAGGTGTGTTTAGGGTGCATGGTCCTAAAGGGTTGTTCTTAGTGTCTTCATTAATCAGAGGTGTGTTTAGGGTGCATGGTCCTAAAGGGTTGTCCTTAGTGTCTTCATTAATCAGAGGTGTGTTTAGGGTACATGGTTCTAAAGGGTTGTACTTAGTGTCTCCATTAATCAGAGGTGTGTTTAGGGTGCATGGTTCTAAAGGGTTGTTCTTAGTGTCTTCATTAATCAGAGGTGTGTTTAGGGTTACATGGTTCTAAAGGGTTGTTCTTAGTGTCTTCATTAATCAGAGGTGTGTTTAGGGTACAAGGTTCTAAAGGGTTGTCCTTAGTGTCTTCATTAATCAGAGGTGTGTTTAGGGAGCATGGTTCTAAAGGGTTGTCCTTAGTGTCTTCATTAATCAGAGGTGTGTTTAGGGAGCATGGTTCTAAAGGGTTGTTCTTAGTGTCTTCATTAATCAGAGGTGTGTTTAGGGTGCATGGTTCTAAAGGGTTGTTCTTAGTGTCTTCATTAATCAGAGGGTGTGTTTAGGGTGCATGGTTCTAAAGGGTTGTCCTTAGTGTCTTCATTAATCAGAGGTGTGTTTAGGGTACATGGTTCTAAAGGGTTGTTCTTAGTGTCTCCATTAATCAGAGGTGTGTTTAGGGTACATGGTTCTAAAGGGTTGTCCTTAGTGTCTTCATTAATCAGAGGTGTGTTTAGGGTACATGGTCCTAAAGGGTTGTTCTTAGTGTCTTCATTAATCAGAGGTGTGTTTAGGGTACATGGTTCTAAAGGGTTGTTCTTAGTGTCTTCATTAATCAGAGGTGTGTTTAGGGTACATGGTTCTAAAGGGTTGTTCTTAGTGTCTTCATTAATCAGAGGTGTGTTTAGGGTACATGGTTCTAAAGGGTTGTTCTTAGTGTCTTCATTAATCAGAGGTGTGTTTAGGGTGCATGGTTCTAAAGGGTTGTTCTTAGTGTCTTCATTAATCAGAGGTGTGTTTAGGGTGCATGGTCCTAAAGGGTTGTTCTTAGTGTCTTCATTAATCAGAGGTGTGTTTAGGGTGCATGGTCCTAAAGGGTTGTTCTTAGTGTCTTCATTAATCAGAGGTGTGTTTAGGGTGCATGGTCCTAAAGGGTTGTCCTTAGTGTCTTCATTAATCAGAGGTGTGTTTAGGGTACATGGTTCTAAAGGGTTGTACTTAGTGTCTCCATTAATCAGAGGTGTGTTTAGGGTGCATGGTTCTAAAGGGTTGTTCTTAGTGTCTTCATTAATCAGAGGTGTGTTTAGGGTACATGGTTCTAAAGGGTTGTTCTTAGTGTCTTCATTAATCAGAGGTGTGTTTAGGGTACAAGGTTCTAAAGGGTTGTCCTTAGTGTCTTCATTAATCAGAGGTGTGTTTAGGGAGCATGGTTCTAAAGGGTTGTCCTTAGTGTCTTCATTAATCAGAGGTGTGTTTAGGGAGCATGGTTCTAAAGGGTTGTTCTTAGTGTCTTCATTAATCAGAGGTGTGTTTAGGGTGCATGGTTCTAAAGGGTTGTTCTTAGTGTCTTCATTAATCAGAGGTGTGTTTAGGGTGCATGGTTCTAAAGGGTTGTCCTTAGTGTCTTCATTAATCAGAGGTGTGTTTAGGGTACATGGTTCTAAAGGGTTGTTCTTAGTGTCTCCATTAATCAGAGGTGTGTTTAGGGTACATGGTTCTAAAGGGTTGTCCTTAGTGTCTTCATTAATCAGAGGTGTGTTTAGGGTACATGGTCCTAAAGGGTTGTTCTTAGTGTCTTCATTAATCAGAGGTGTGTTTAGGGTACATGGTTCTAAAGGGTTGTTCTTAGTGTCTTCATTAATCAGAGGTGTCTTTAGGGTGCCTGGTCCTAAAGGGTTGTTCTTAGTGTCTTCATTAATCAGAGGTGTGTTTGGGGTACATGGTTCTAAAGGGTTGTTCTTAGTGTCTTCATTAATCAGAGGTGTGTTTAGGGTGCATGGTTCTAAAGGGTTGTTCTTAGTGTCTTCATTAATCAGAGGTGTGTTTAGGGTGCATGGTTCTAAAGGGTTGTTCTTAGTGTCTTCATTAATCAGAGGTGTGTTTAGGGTACATGGTCCTAAAGGGTTGTTCTTAGTGTCTTCATTAATCAGAGGTGTGTTTAGGGTACATGGTTCTAAAGGGTTGTTCTTAGTGTCTTCATTAATCAGAGGTGTGTTTAGGGTACATGGTTCTAAAGGGTTGTTCTTAGTGTCTTCATTAATCAGAGGTGTGTTTAGGGTACATGGTCCTAAAGGGTTGTTCTTAGTGTCTTCATTAATCAGAAGTGTGTTTAGGGTACATGGTTCTAAAGGGTTGATCTTAGTGTCTTCATTAATCAGAGGTGTGTTTAGGGTACATGGTCCTAAAGGGTTGTTCTTAGTGTCTTCATTAATCAGAGGTGTGTTTATGGAGCATGGTTCTAAAGGGTTGTCCTTAGTGTCTTCATTAATCAGAGGTGTGTTTAGGGAGCATGGTTCTAAAGGGTTGTTCTTAGTGTCTTCATTAATCAGAGGTGTGTTTATGGAGCATGGTTCTAAAGGGTTGTCCTTAGTGTCTTCATTAATCAGAGGTGTGTTTAGGGAGCATGGTTCTAAAGGGTTGTTCTTAGTGTCTTCATTAATCAGAGGTGTGTTTAGGGCACCTGGTCCTAAAGGGTTGTTCTTAGTGTCTTCATTAATCAGAGGTGTGTTTAGGGTACATGGTTCTAAAGGTTTGTTCTTAGTGTCTTCATTAATCAGAGGTGTGTTTAGGATGCATGGTCCTAAAGGATTGTTCTTAGTGTCTTCATTAATCAGAGGTGTGTTTAGGGCACCTGGTCCTAAAGGGTTGTTCTTAGTGTCTTCATTAATCAGAGGTGTGTTTAGGGAGCATGGTCCTAAAGCGTTGTCCTTAGTGTCTTCATTAATCAGAGGTGTGTTTAGGGTACATGGTTCTAAAGGGTTGTTCTTAGTGTCTTCATTAATCAGAGGTGTGTTTAGGGCACCTGGTCCTAAAGGGTTGTCCTTAGTGTCTTCATTAATCAGAGGTGTGTTTAGGGCACCTGGTCCTAAAGGATTGTTCTTAGTGTCTTCATTAATCAGAGGTGTGTTTAGGGCACCTGGTCCTAAAGGGTTGTTCTTAGTGTCTTCATTAATCAGAGGTGTGTTTAGGGTGCATGGTCCTAAAGGGTTGTTCTTAGTGTCTTCATTAATCAGAGGTGTGTTTAGGGTACATGGTTCTAAAGGGTTGTTCTTAGTGTCTTCATTAATCAGAGGTGTGTTTAGGATGCATGGTCCTAAAGGATTGTTCTTAGTGTCTTCATTAATCAGAGGTGTGTTTAGGGCACCTGGTCCTAAAGGGTTGTCCTTAGTGTCTTCATTAATCAGAGGTGTGTTTAGGGTACATGGTCCTAAAGGATTGTTCTTAGTGTCTTCATTAATCAGAGGAGTGTTTAGGGAGCATGGTTCTAAAGGGTTGTTCTTAGTGTCTTCATTAATCAGAGGTGTGTTTAGGGAGCATGGTTCTAAAGGGTTGTTCTTAGTGTCTTCATTAATCAGAGGTGTGTTTAGGGTGTAACATGCAATCAACCAATCAGAGATCATCTCCCATTCCCTTTAAAAGCCAGGCGTGTTTGGACCTTGGAGCATTGCTGTTATGATGGAGGATTTGCACCGTAATATTGTTATTTGTAATCTTCTGTGTGTGTGTGTGTGTTTGTGTGTGTGTGTGTGCTGCTGTGTGTTCCTGTGTGTGTAACAAGCATAGTGTGTGTGCGTGCTGTGCACGAGCCTAGGAGCATTTTACTAATTTTTACGCGTTATTGACTTTAGACCAGGTTTTTGTTGGTCAATGGTGAGATCACTTCCTGCTGCCTTAAGATAGCAATACTCCCAGAATGCACCTGAACACACCTCCCTGTAAGACCAGCATGCCCAGAATGTACCTGAACACACCTCCCTCTAAGACCAGCACGCCCAGAATGCACCTGAACACACCTCCCTGTAAGACCAGCACGCCCAGAATGCACCTGAACACACCTCCCTGTAAGATCAGCACGCCCAGAATGCACCTGAACACACCTCCCTGTAAGACCAGCACGCCCAGAATTCACCTGAACACACCTCCCTGTAAGACCAGCACGCCCAGAATGCACCTGAACACACCTCCCTGTAAGACCAGCACGCCCAGAACGCACCTGAACACACCTCCCTGTAAGACCAGCGCGCCCAGAATGCACCTGAACACACCTCCCTGTAAGACCAGCACGCTCCAGAATGCACCTGAACACACCTCCCTGTAAGACCAGCGCGCCCAGAATGCACCTGAACACACCTCCCTGCTAATTCTTGCTTTTTCATTTTTTAATTCATAATGAAATACTTTTGTATTTCTTGTATTAAGTTATTTTTGTTTATTCTTTTGTATGTTGTTCATAATAAACCATTAATTCATTCATTCATTTAACTCAGCAAATACCTTACAACTTACAATCTATTACTCATTATGTTCACAGCAAATATACAGTACAGGCCAAAAGTTTGGACACACCTTCTCATTCAATGTGTTTCCTTTTTATTTTCATGACTATTTACATTGTAGATTCTCACTGAAGGCATCAAAACTATGAATGAACACATATGGAATTATGTACTTAACAAAAAAGTGTGAAATAACTGAATACATGTCTTATATTTTAGATTCTTCAAAGTAGACACCCTTTGCTTTTTTATTAATAAGGGAAATAATTCCACTAATGAACCCTGACAAAGCACACCTGTGAAGGTAAAACCATTTCAGGTGACTACCTCATGAAGCTCATTGAGAGAACACCAAGGGTTTGCAGAGTTATCAAAAAAAAGCAAAGGGTGGCTACTTTGAAGAATCTAAAATATAAGACATGTTTTCAGTTATTTCACACTTTTTTGTTAAGTACATAATTCCATATGTGTTCATTCATAGTTTTGATGCCTTCAGTGAGAATTTACAATGTAAATAGTCATGAAAATAAAAAGGAAACGCATTGAATGAGAAGGTGTGTCCTAACGTTTGGCCTGTACTCTATATTCCTGCATATTTACTCAGAAAATAAGAACTAAGTCTGAACCTGACGGCGAGAGACTCGCTGCTCGCTGGCGCCCGGCTGGTAGACGGCGCAGACGTTGTTCAGCCGGCGCCGGCGGGACGCCTGCGTCTCGGCCAGCTGCTGCCGGCGCCGTTCCTCCGCTCCATCTCCACCCTCCGCGGCGGAGGGGTCGGGGGTCTGCAGGAGCAGCTTCCCGCGGCGTTCCTCCGCGGCGGAGGGGTCGGGGGTCTGCAGGAGCAGCTTCCCGCGGCGTTCCTCGGCGGCGGACGGGTCGGGGGTCTGCAGGAATAGCTTCCCGCGGCGTTCCTCCGCGGCGGAGGGGTCGGGGGTCTGCAGGAGCAGCTTCCCGCGGCGTTCCTCGGCGGCGGACGGGTCGGGGGTCTGCAGGAGCAGCTTCCCGCGGCGTTCCTCGGCGGCGGAGGGGTCGGGGGTCTGCAGGAGCAGCTTCCTGTGGCGTTTGGTGACCGGCGGTTTGAAGTCTTGGAGCTCCGGCAGAGACGCAGACGAGACCGTCTCCACGTCGTCCTGAAACACACACAGTCAACACTCTTACATCCCATTTATATCTTCGTTAAAGACTGATACTAGCTGCACACATTCAACTTACTTTCCTAAAAAATCTTCACTTTTCTCTTCAAATTATTCTGACTTTTCTCTTCAAAATATTCTGACTTTTCTCTTCAAAATATTCTGACTTTTCTCTGAAAATATTCTGACTTTTCTCTGAAAATATTCTGACTTTTCTCTGAAAATATTCTGACTTTTCTCTGAAAATATTCTGACTTTGACGATCTTGCTTTGAACTTTTCTTCAGTATCAAAGTAATCCAGTGACAGTTGGGTGGGGTTGCCTTGTCTTTTTATT
>CM046794.1:40451858-40469347 GCA_025617405.1 Perca schrenkii
CTGCTGCATCCGATCCTGTCAGCTGAACCTGGGAATGTAGCGCGCTAATGATAGCACTGCCACATGGAGAGCTCGTATCTCCACAGGCACCTCACACAGCTGATGATGGCACTGCCACATGGAGAGCTCGTATCTCCACAGGCACCTCACACAGCTGATGATGGCACTGCCCCATGGAGAGCTCGTATCTCCACAGGCACCTCACACAGCTGATGATGGCACTGCCACATGGAGAGCTCGTATCTCCACAGGCACCTCACACAGCTGATGATAGCACTGCCACATGGAGAGCTCGTATCTCCACAGGCACCTCACACAGCTGATGATGGCACTGCCCCATGGAGAGCTCGTATCTCCACAGGCACCTCACACAGCTGATGATGGCACTGCCCCATGGAGAGCTCGTATCTCCACAGGCACCTCACACAGCTGATGATGGCACTGCCCCATGGAGAGCTCGTATCTCCACAGGCACCTCACACAGCTGATGATGGCACTGCCCCATGGAGAGCTCGTATCTCCACAGGCACCTCACACAGCTGATGATGGCACTGCCCCATGGAGAGCTCGTATCTCCACAGGCACCTCACACAGCTGATGATAGCACTGCCCCATGGAGAGCTCGTATCTCCACAGGCACCTCACACAGCTGATGATGGCACTGCCCCATGGAGAGCTCGTATCTCCACAGGCACCTCACACAGTGTTTCACCAGCATATTAAACTCCGTCAGCAATTAGTTTAGTTTAGTTTATTTATTTTTTTAGGCCATCTGTAACTCACAACATCAGAATCAGAAGAATCAGAATCAGATAACATACATAGAGACAAGAAACAATCAAGACCCAAAAGGTGCAAGCTGAAGCCAGAGCTTATTACACCTTTTCATACAAAAATTAAAGTTAAAGTAAAACACCTGATTGGGGGGGGGGGGGCGTTATAGAGACCCTTCTATGCTGCGCTGTGTCTCGGCTGCTGGAATCACAAGCATCGTCTTTAGTGGGCGGGGTTGCTGGAAATCACCCCCGGTGGAATCTAGGGAATTTAGAGACTGTCCAATAGAACAACACTGACACTGTCAGGGAGCTAGTTAGCATGTTAGCATGTTAGCATGCAGCTCAGAGCAGCAAGTGGGAGTCGAGAACAACACAAGACTTCTTAGGACTGAAGAGTGACCCTGTGTGACTGTGTGCTTGTGTGTGTCCGTGTGTGTGTGTGTGTGTGTGTGCGCATCTGTGTGTGTGTGTGTGTGCATGTCTGTGTGTGTGTCTGTGTGTGTGCATGTCTGTGTGTGTGTGTGTGTGTGTGTGTGCGCATCTGTGTGTCTGTGTGTGCGCATCTGTGTGTGTGTCTGTGTGTGTGCATGTCTGTGTGTGTGTGTGCGCATCTGTGTGTGTGTGTGTGTGTGCTTGTCTCTGTGTGTGTGTGTGTGTGTGTGTTTGTCGGGTGTGTGTGAGTGTGTCTGTGTGCGTGCTTGTCTATCTGTGTGCACGTGTGCATGTGTATGTGTGTGTGTCTATGTGTGTGTGTGTCTGTGTGTGCATCTGTGTGTGTGTTTGTCGTGTGTGTCAGTGTGCGTGCCTATATGTGTGCGTGTGTTTGTCTGTGCGTGTGTGTGTGTGTGTGCGTGCCTGCCTATCTGTGTGCGTGTGTTTGTCTGTGTGTGTGTCAGTGCGTGTGTGTGTCTGTGTCTGTGTGCGTACTTGTCTATCTGTGTGCATGTGTACGCGTGTGTGTGTGTGCACGCTTCAGGGTGGAGATGTGTTAACATTCAGAGTTTTATTTAATTACCTTTAAATGTGTTTAAAATCTGCAGCCAATCCTGCGTCGGCAGATTCTGTGTGACCTTGCTGAGGTCACAGAATAACACGACATTAACACACCTCCAGGCCGACGTGTGTTTAATATTAATATGAAATCATACTCAGGGTCTCATTAAAGGACACCTTCATCATCATCTTCATCACTGCTGACGGCTATCTAAACTCACATTTCTCTCTCTAACGTCCCACAGGAGAAGGACCCGAGGGAAACTAACCAGAGGAATCAGGTGGGTTTCATTTCAACACCTCAGAGTTTTTCTTTGTGTTCAAACATCTGCAGGTTTCAGAGAGACTCGACAGCAGAATAATGTTACCCCCCCCCCACACCCCCACACTCTGGAGAACATTAATTAAAGCGTGCAGCTGAGACGAGGCGGCCGCGTGCTGTGACATGTTTTTGTTTGGACTGAAATAGGCCGCGCATCACACATGTCACGCTCCTGCAGCCACGCATTCAAATTAAATCAAGTCACTTAATGTGCAGCGCAGGGAGACACAAAACCTCCACAAAGACACTCAAAACCTCCACAAAGAGACTCAAAACCTCCACAAAGACACTCAAAACCTCCACAAAGAGACTCAAAACCTCCACAAAGAGACTCAAAACCTCCACAAAGAGACTCAAAACCTCCACAAAGAGACTCAAAACCTCCACAAAGAGACTCAAAACCTCCACAAAGAGACACAAAACCTCCACAAAGAGACTCAAAACCTCCACAAAGAGACACAAAACCTCCACAAAGAGACTCAAAACCTCCACAAAGAGACACAAAACCTCCACAAAGAGACTCAAAACCTCCACAAAGAGACTCAACAGACTCAAAACCTCCACAAAGAGACTCAAAACTTCCACAAAAAAACCTCCACAAAGAGACACAAAACCTCCACAAAGAGACACAAAACCTCCACAAAGAGACACAAAACCTCCACAAAGAGACACAAAACCTCCACAAAGAGACTCAAAACCTTCACAAAGAGACACAAACCTCCACAAAGAGACACAAAACCTCCACAAAGAGACTCAAAACCTTCACAAAGAGACACAAACCTCCACAAAGAGACTCAAAACCTCCACAAAGAGACACAAAACCTCCACAAAGAGACTCAAAACCTTCACAAAGAGACACAAACCTCCACAAAGAGACACAAACCTCCACAAAGATACACAAAACCTCCACAAAGAGACTCAAAACCTCCACAAAGAGACTCAAAACCTCCACAAAGAGACTCAAAACCTCCACAAAGAGACACAAAACCTCCACAAAGTTACAAAAAACCTCCACAAAGAGACTCAAAACCTCCACAAAGAGACTCAAAACCTCCACAAAGAGACTCAAAACCTCCACAAAGTTACACAAAACCTCCACAAAGAGACTCAAAACCTCCACAAAGAGACTCAAAACCTCCACAAAGAGACAGCAGAGACCCAATGAGCAGATAACGAGATGTGCAGACATTAACCTGAAGCTGCTCCGAGCGTTTAAACTAAACTCTGAACTAATGGAAGCTGATCAGGGTTTCACAAACACAGAATCACACAAACTGTTCTCTGAGGAAACAGGACACAGAGCACAGTTACAGCCCCATTTATACAAACTGTTCTCTAAGGAAACAGGACACAGAGCACAGTTACAGCCCCATTTATATTAACTGTTCTCTGAGGAAACAGGACACAGAGCACAGTTACAGCCCCATTTATATTAACTGTTCTCTGAGGAAACAGGACACAGAGCACAGTTACAGCCCCATTTATACTAACTGTTCTCTGAGGAAACAGGACACAGAGCACAGTTACAGCCCCATTTATACAAACTGTTCTCTGAGGAAACAGGACACAGAGCACAGTTACAGCCCCATTTATACAAACTGTTCTCTGAGGAAACAGGACACAGAGCACAGTTACAGCCCCATTTATACAAACTGTTCTCTGAGGAAACAGGACACAGAGCACAGTTACAGCCCCATTTATACAAACTGTTCTCTGAGGAAACAGGACACAGAGCACAGTTACAGCCCCATTTATACTAACTGTTCTCTGAGGAAACAGGACACAGAGCACAGTTACAGCCCCATTTATACTAACTGTTCTCTGAGGAAACAGGACACAGAGCACAGTTACAGCCCCATTTATGCAAACTGTTCTCTGAGGAAACAGGACACAGAGCACAGTTACAGCCCCATTTATACAAACTGTTCTCTGAGGAAACAGGACACAGAGCACAGTTACAGACCCATTTATACTAACTGTAGTCTCACAAAGAATGAACTCTCCAGCTGTTACATTTGATTTCAGATCTTTCTCTAAGGGTCTTTACACACCGGGATTAATTCATACGTCAATATAGTTTTTCAACTGTTGTTTTTATAGTTTTTATTACGAGTACTTCACACAGAACGTGAATATTAAGCAGCGATAAAGCGTCCGGATGTCCGTCCCCTTCCTGTTTCTCTGTGTTGGCGTTCTGACCTCTGGTGGATTCGTGAGGACTATGGTTAACTGCTCCTCAGATCTCTGCAGGGTAAATCCAGACAGCTAGCTAGACTATCTGTCCAATCTGAGTTTTCTGTTGCACGACTAAAACTACATTTGAACGTACACATGTTCCTCCAAAACAAATGCAATTGCACCTTCCCGAGGCTATTCTGCAGCCATTCTGCAGCTTAAACTACTGACCTGGGGTGTCGGTGAGATCCTGCAGGCGGACCAGCAGCAGCAGAGATCCGGCTGCCAGCAGCAGGAGGAACCACAGGGGGCAGTAGAGAGCACCGGGCAGCTTCATCACTCAGAGGAACCACAGGGGGCAGTAGAGAGCACCGGGCAGCTTCATCACTTCATTAGTCCTGCAGCTACCAGATCATCTGATCCCAAATCAGCCGCCACACTGCCTGCACACACAGAGAAACACACACACACACACACACACACACACACACACACACACACACACACACACACACACACACACACACACACACACACACACACACACAGTGTTGAAATTAATCAAATAATAGATGCATGGAATCGTGGATGTGGACGATGCTGCATCGATAATCGGCCGGCTCATAATCCATTATTTCTGTTTATAATGTAATGTAGGCCTAACAACATTTCTGTTTACATATTCTGGGCACATTCAGGAAGTGCCATGTGCTCAGTTCTTTATAGTTTTATGTATCCAGGTTATTTAGTATTAGAGCTCCGCAGAATGTTTGGTTTTTGAAGCTTGAAAAGCTATGAAATAAATATCCTACATGGCTTTAATAAAAACATGGATTTGAAGCATCGTGATGCATCGAGATATCGAATCGAAGACATGATAATCACAATCGAATCGAAAGATGAGTGAAGATTCACACCTCTAGTCATTACATCTCTTCACAGCTGAGGTAAATGTCAACGCCTGAAGCTGCAGTAAGACAGGGCTCCACAGTGTGAGCGCTTCACTCACATTTCCTACTAAAATCGATGAGTGCAAAGTGTAAGATGTATTTAGGAGTTAGGGTATTTTATTAGGTAACACTTTACTTGAAGGTATCTACATAAGAGTGACATGACTGTGTCATGACCATAGACTGTATATTAATGGACAACGCATCCGGTTCGGTGAAGTGCTGCAAATTCGGAAGTGCCTTAAATCTGAATTCCAGCAGGGGGAGACACGTGCGGTTGCAAAAGGAGGTCGGTTTCTGTAGAAGATTATGAGAGAGTGAGGGTTAGAGACTGCTACTGGAGCTGCTACTGGAGCTGCTACTGGAGCTGCTACTGGAGCTGCAGAGGCTGCTACTGGAGCTGCAGAGGCTGCTGTTCACGTAAAGTCGTCTACATATGATCCATGGTTAAACCGCTGGGACTCCACCTGAACGTATAAAGCGTGATCTAGGCTTCTGCGTTAAACCAACGCCATGGAGATACCGAACCTACGCCGTAGAAGGAAATCTCTCCAAAAATGTAACCACACGTTGCTCGGCCATGGCTTGGTAGCGTTGCATCCCCACCCAACTCATTTCCTGGTTCTCCTTCTCCATAAACATGAAATCACACACACACACACACACACACACACACACACACACACACACACACACACACACACACACACACACACACACACACACACACACACACACACACACACACACACACACACACACACACACACACACACACACACACAACACACACACAGAGTGATATGATCTTAGAGGACTGGAGCAGCAGCATCTGAATCAGCTGCAGCTGTCTGACTGATTTTTAGGGAGACCTGTAAAGACACCGTTACAGTAGTCAAGTCTACTGAAGATAAAAGCATGGTCCTGCTGAGACATGAGTCCTTTAACCCTTGATATATTCTGGAGTTGATAGTAGGCAGACTCTGTAATTTCAGGTTCAGGTCTGAATCCACGACTACACCAAGATTCATGGCTTTGTCTGTTGTTTTTAACATTGTTGATTTTGAAATCATCAGTAAGCATTACACAATCAGGGCCCTATTTTAACGATCTGGGCGCTGTTGCTATTATACCGGCGGGATAAATGAGTCTTGCGCCCGACGCAAATCTAAAATGGGTTGGTCTGAAGTAGCTAGGTGTGGTTTGGGCTTAACGTGCAATAAACCAATCAGAGCGTCATCTCACATTCCCTTTAAGAGCAGGCGCGCTTGTTCCATGGCGGATTTGCCTGGCGCATGCCAGTTGGAGCTGTCTGGGATGCGGCAATTCAAGTAATAAATGCCTGTCTTGGCCGGGTGCCGATGTTGCTGCGGCCTCTCGGGCGCATCTTCTCAAGTCTGGAGAGGATTGCTGCAGCCATGGAGCGTGGGCCTCCAGACGTACCACCTGCTCCTGTTGTTCCCCTTCCTCCTCCCCCCACTCCATCTCCGTCCCCCCGCTCCATCAGGAGCACATTGAGCATTACTCCCGGAACAGATCCCGCTGTAGTTCAACATCACGTCTCCTTAACTCCTCTAATAATTCCTCATTTATGTCATCAACACATCCATGATTCATGGAAATGTTGTGTAAAACACAACAAGCCACAAAGAATGCTGCGACTTTTTTAGGACTGTACTGTAAAGTGCCTCCTGATCTATCCAAACACCTGAAGCGCATTTTCAGTAATATTTTTCCTTGTAATTATGTATGGTTTGCAAAAATGGGAACTGCTGCGTCCGTTTAGATGAGAGAAGTGTATGCGCGTTGTGCACGCTACATTATGGCCAAGTATGCGCCCCTAACATAGCATCTGAATAACGCGCTACTGACTTTAAACCAGGTTTTTCCTGGTCAGTGGCGGAATTGTTTTCTGAAACTGCAAAATAGCACTAATAACGTTTGCGCCAGAACACGCCTCCTCTTTTCACTGAACCGCCCCCAGGAGCGCAAATACATTCCCTATTTTACCGACGTGTGTCTGTGGAGGGAAAAGTCCGCTGTGCGTCGGGTGCAAAATAGGAATGATACATGCGTCGGTGTACAAAGGCAATTGCGCTGGGTGCAAGATAGGGCCCTCAAAGTCAATAGAGATTATAGTATGGGCTGAAAGGTCGTCCTGGACTACGTGGAAGATTGTACCGATCACCACTCTGTCTCTGGCCGGTCCGATCTGGATCAGCGGGGACCGGCGCAGCAGCAAGGCGAGGCGGTGTTCCTGCCCAGGGAAAGAGACGCTGCCGCCAGAGCTCAGATTGCAGGTCCAAGGCGGCATATATATCATAAAACACATTCTCACCTGTGAACTGTTATCCCTTGCGGTTTGTTTTGTCATTTCTTTCGTTCCAACATCCATAAACCGTTTGGCATCTTTCGTGCTGATGATCCTGCGCCACTACACTGAACGCTACCTATCGATCTGCGCTCGATTGCTTTTCCTTCATCCTCCAAGTACCCGGATGTCTGTCTCAGTAACTTGAAATTGAATTTGCTGATCTGAATCTGAATAGTGAGAACTGAATGTGAGGATATATAGAGAGTTGAATTTTCAGTGAAGATCAAATTTTATTGGAATTCAGTTACAAACGAATAAATTCAATTTCAAATTATACTATTCAGATTCAGTTTTTCAATGCAATGATTCAAATTAAACAATACAATTTCAAATTATGTGATTCAAATTCAGTTTTTCAATGCAATTATTCAAGTTTAGCAATTCAAATTCAAATATAAATGATTCTAATTCAGTTACTGGTGGCACATATTTCAGCCCATACTATAGACAGCAGTTCAGTAGAGTCCCCAGAGAGAGTTGCTGAGTATTTAGGTGGCCTGTAGATATTTAGTTCACTCGAGACGAGGACCTCAGCTGAAGAGACACATATTCAAAACACATATTCAAAAGAAGCTACATTTCCATAAGACATTTGCGTCCATTAGAATGAGTCCTTAAACAACACTAGTACAGAGCCCGTTCAAAAGGAGCCTGTTTGGAACGGTTGCTTGGCCTGTGGGACTGCTGCTTGTTGTACCCCAAAATTACTTACAGAAGGACCCCGAACCCTTATTATGCAACTCCGCTGTATAGCCTACTACTGACTTGACTTGCGTAGGCTACTGTGTACTTCTACATCAGAGGAAGACATTGTACTACTGCATTTACCTGACAGAGAACATGGCAGATTCAGAATGTAATGTGTGTGTGTGTTTCTGTGTAAGCATCTCTGTGTGTGTGCGTTTGTGAGTGTATGTTTCTGTGTGTTTCTGTGTGTGTGTGTGCTCTGTGTGTGTGTTTCTGTGTGTCTCTGTGTGTGTGTGTGTGTGTGTGTGTGTGTGTGTTTACTGCTGACTGCACACGTTCGTTCCCATGAGACCTTGCAGGAACATCTGTTTCTCTGGAGCACTCAAACAGCTTCCCTCAGCAGGTGAAATAACCTACGCAGGTACACAGGCTGATTATATATATATACAGTACAGGCCAAAAGTTTGGACCCACCTTCTCATTCAATGTGTTTCCTTTTTATTTTCATGACTATTTACATTGTAGATTCTCACTGAAGGCATCACAAACTATGAATGAACACATATGGAATTATGTACTTAACAAAAAAGTGTGAAATAACTGAAAACATGTCTTATATTTTAGATTCTTCAAAGTAGCCACCCTTTGCTTTTTTATTAATAAGGGAAATAATTCCACTAATGAACCCTGACAAAGCACACCTGTGAAGGTAAAACCATTTCAGGGGACTACCTCATGAAGCTCATTGAGAGAACACCAAGGGTTTGCAGAGTTATCAAAAAAAGCAAAGGGTGGCTACTTTGAAGAATCTAAAATATAAGACATGTTTTCAGTTATTTCACACTTTTTTGTTAAGTACATAATTCCATATGTGTTCATTCATAGTGTTGATGCCTTCAGTGAGAATCTACAATGTAAATAGTCATGAAAATAAAAAAGGAAACACATTGAATGAGAAGGTGTGTCCAAACTTTTGGCCTATATATATATATATATATATATATATATATATATATATATATATATATATATATATATATATATATATATATATATATATATATATATATATATATATATATCCAGGACGCTCTGCGTGATAACGCTGCTGTTTGTCTGCACGTTATCTCAGATATTGATCTCTGACTCAAATTAATCCTCCACCCTGAGACTCTGAGGGGTCAAAGGTCAACAGGACATATGATCCTCCACCCTGAGACTCAGTGATGAAGATCTGATCACATGACTTTGTTCCCTTGTCACTATCTGTGTTGAATCAGCTCAGGAGGGCAGAGAAGGGACAGTTTCCTCCCTGTGTATGAATATATTTATGACCACTCTTACATCATACTCATAACTTATGGTTTTAATAATGCCAGATATGTTTTTAACTGTTGTCTTCATGTTGTTGTTGTGTTGTCTTTTTAATTGCTGGAGTTTGTATTGCGCCAACAGACAATAAAGTCTTATCTTGTCAAAACGCTCACAGTTATGGTTGGCAGCGCGTTATTATGGAACCCACGCAACTTCTAGGTAAGACCCACCCAACCAATCAGGCTGCTTCGTAGGGCGGGACTTGCCTAGAAGTTTAGCGGGTTCCATAATAACGCGTTGGCATCGGTGCCTTAACGACGGTATATTCTGGACCGAAAAGCAACCCGGTGCCTCTTAAATGTCTGCGCTGCTCTCTGATGCTCCGAAACAGACGTTAGAGACAACAGAAGCATCGCTGCACGGGACGCTAGATAACATTAATAACACATTACACAGCAAGTAACATTAGCCTACCGTTAGCTAGTTAACACTAATAACACATTACACAGCAGGTAACGTTAGCCTACCGTTAGCTAGTTAACACTAATAACACATTACACAGCAGGTAACGTTAGCCTGCCGTTAGCTAGTTAACACTAATAACACATTACACAGCAGGTAACATTAGCCTACCGTTAGCTAGTTAACACTAATAACACATTACACAGCAGGTAACGTTAGCCTGCCGTTAGCTAGTTAACACTAATAACACATTACACAGCAGGTAACGTTAGCCTACCGTTAGCTAGTTAACACTAATAACACATTACACAGCAGGTAACGTTAGCCTGCTGTTAGCTGGTTAATACTAATAACACATTACACAGCAGGTAACTTTAGCCTGCCGTTAGCTAGTTAACACTAATAACACATTACACAGCAGGTAACGTTAGCCTGCTGTTAGCTAGTTAACACTAATAACACATTAAACAGCAGGTAACGTTAGCCTGCTGTTAGCTAGTTAACACTAATAACACATTAAACAGCAGGTAACGTTAGCCTACCGTTAGTTAGTTAACACTAATAACATGTTCCACCTGGTACCAGATAACGTTAGCCTACCGTTAGCTAGTTAACACTAATAACACATTACACAGCAGGTAACGTTAGGCTACCGTTAGCTAGTTAACACTAATAACACATTACACAGCAGGTAACGTTAGCCTGTCGTTAGCTAGTTAACACTAATAACATGTTCCACCTGGGAGCAGGTAACGTTAGCCTACCGTTAGCTAGTTAACACTAATAACATGTTCCACCTGGGAGCAGGTAATGTTAGCCTGCCGTTAGCTAGTTAACACTAATAACACATTACACAGCAGGTAACGTTAGCCTGCTGTTAGCTAGTTAACACTAATAACACATTAAACAGCAGGTAACGTTAGCCTGCTGTTAGCTAGTTAACACTAATAACACATTAAACAGCAGGTAACGTTAGCCTACCGTTAGCTAGTTAACACTAATAACATGTTCCACCTGGTACCAGATAACGTTAGCCTACCGTTAGCTAGTTAACACTAATAACACATTACACAGCAGGTAACGTTAGGCTACCGTTAGCTAGTTAACACTAATAACACATTACACAGCAGGTAACGTTAGCCTGTCGTTAGCTAGTTAACACTAATAACATGTTCCACCTGGGAGCAGGTAACGTTAGCCTACCGTTAGCTAGTTAACACTAATAACACATTACACAGCAGGAAACGTTAGCCTACCGTTAGCTAGTTAACACTAATAACATGTTCCACCTGGGAGCAGGTAATGTTAGCCTGCCTTTAGCTAGTTAACACTAATAACATGTTCCACCTGGGAGCAGGTAATGTTAGCCTGCCGTTAGCTAGTTAACACTAATAACATGTTCCACCTGGGAGCAGGTAACGTTAGCCTACCGTTAGCTAGTTAACACTAATAACATGTTCCACCTGGGAGCAGGTAATGTTAGCCTGCCGTTAGCTAGTTAACACTAATAACATGTTCCACCTGGGAGCAGGTAACGTTAGCCTACCGTTAGCTAGTTAACACTAATAACATGTTCCACCTGGGAGCAGGTAATGTTAGCCTGCCTTTAGCTAGTTAACACTAATAACATGTTCCACCTGGGAGCAGGTAACGTTAGCCTACCGTTAGCTAGTTAACACTAATAACATGTTCCACCTGGGAGCAGGTAATGTTAGCCTGCCGTTAGCTAGTTAACACAAATTTTTGATTTGATTTATTTAGGATTTGACAGACAACATAATCATAAGGATAGCATGTTAAAGTGTGAACACTTATTTCCAACATGGTGTGGAGAAGTTACCAACAAACGTACAGCGAAAGACCGTGGAAGACATGTCAGACCTGTAGGCCTACACATTTTAACACGTCAGACCTGTAGGCCTACACATTTTAACACGTCAGACCTGTAGGCCTACACATTTTAACACGTCAGACCTGTAGACCTACACATTTTAACACGTCAGACCTGTAGACCTACACATTTTAACACGTCAGACCTGTAGACCTACACATTTTAACACGTCAGACCTGTAGGCCTACACATTTTAACACGTCAGACCTGTAGGCCTACACATTTTAACACGTCAGACCTGTAGACCTACACATTTTAACACGTCAGACCTGTAGACCTACACATTTTAACACGTCAGACCTGTAGGCCTACACATTTTAACACGTCAGACCTGTAGACCTACACATTTTAACACGTCAGACCTGTAGACCTACACATTTTAACACGTCAGACCTGTAGACCTACACATTTTAACACGTCAGACCTGTAGACCTACACATTTTAACACGTCAGACCTGTAGACCTACACATTTTAACACGTCAGACCTGTAGACCTACACATTTTAACACGTCAGACCTGTAGGCCTACACATTTTAACACGTCAGACCTGTAGGCCTACACATTTTAACACGTCAGACCTGTATGCCTACACATTTTAACATGTCAGACCTGTATGCCTACACATTTTAACACGTCAGACCTGTAGGCCTACACATTTTAACACGTCAGACCTGTAGGCCTACACATTTTAACACGTCAGACCTGTAGGCCTACACATTTTAACACGTCAGACCTGTAGGCCTACACATTTTAACACGTCAGACCTGTAGACCTACACATTTTAACACGTCAGACCTGTAGACCTACACATTTTAACACGTCAGACCTGTAGACCTACACATTTTAACACGTCAGACCTGTAGACCTACACATTTTAACACGTCAGACCTGTAGACCTACACATTTTAACACGTCAGACCTGTAGACCTACACATTTTAACACGTCAGACCTGTAGACCTACACATTTTAACATGTCAGACCTGTAGGCCTACACATTTTAACATGTCAGACCTGTAGGCCTACACATTTTAACACGTCAGACCTGTAGGCCTACACATTTTAACACGTCAGACCTGTAGACCTACACATTTTAACACGTCAGACCTGTAGACCTACACATTTTAACATGTCAGACCTGTAGGCCTACACATTTTAACACGTCAGACCTGTAGACCTACACATTTTAACACGTCAGACCTGTAAGCCTACACATTTTAACACGTCAGACCTGTAGACCTACACATTTTAACACGTCAGACCTGTAGACCTACACATTTTAACATGTCAGACCTGTAGACCTACACATTTTAACACGTCAGACCTGTAGACCTACACATTTTAACATGTCAGACCTGTAGGCCTACACATTTTAACATGTCAGACCTGTATGCCTACACATTTTAACACGTCAGACCTGTAGGCCTACACATTTTAACACGTCAGACCTGTAGACCTACACATTTTAACACGTCAGACCTGTAGGCCTACACATTTTAACACGTCAGACCTGTAGGCCTACACATTTTAACACGTCAGACCTGTAGGCCTACACATTTTAACACGTCAGACCTGTAGGCCTACACATTTTAACACGTCAGACCTGTAGACCTACACATTTTAACATGTCAGACCTGTAGACCTACACATTTTAACACGTCAGACCTGTAGACCTACACATTTTAACATGCTGCGTACTAGGGCTGCCACCTCATAGTCGATTAGTCGACTAATCTGTAGTTTTGGTCTTAGTCGACTAAGATTTCTTTAGTCCATTAGTCATTTTTTATGCTTATTCATGCTTAATTACTCATTTCAAAGAAACTTCTGATTTATGGTAAACACAAGATTTAAAGTGGTGCTTTTGCAGGATTAATTGTGGAGAAACTCAGTTTTACAGATGGTTAATTAACTACATTTATATTGTGCTTTTCTAGTCTTAACCACCTCTCAAAGAGCACAGCTCTGTCAATTAAATCAACTAATCGATTAGTCGACTAAATCCTATAAGTGTTAGTCGACTAAGAAGTTCTTTAGTCCAGGACAGACCTACTGCGTACGCTGCGTTTTCACTCTAAAGTCGTGCCTGTGACTCCCTCCCCTAGTCCGTTCTGTTGTGTGCTCGTTGTTAAAGTGTGTATGAAGCGATAGTGTTGAAGCTGGGCTCCATTATCATAACTCAGAGAGATGTGTGCAGCTCCCTGGAGAGCTGGGGGGGGCATCCATCTGTAACCCGAGACACTCTGCTCCTGCTTCCATGTTTTATTAACGTGTCCCGCCCCACGAATAACTGCCCTTTGTAGATTATATACCGACATGGTGACTGTGTTTCCTCTGCGTGGTTCTGTTTAAGGTGCTTATGCTAATTAAGCCCTGATCCTGGTTCAGCTTCAGAGACAAACGTGTGTTAATCCTCTCGACCAATCAGAGGAAGCCGCCAGCTTTAACGGAGGAATATTAAATCATAACGCTGAGTTAGTTTAATGTTTCAGCGTTCAAACGGTGAATACCATGAACATGATCCTTTGGGGTCTCTGTGTGTGTATAGTGTATAAGTGAGTGTGAGTGTGTATGCGTGTGTGTCTCTGTGTGTATGCTTGTGTGTGTGTGTGTATACTGTATGTGTGTGTGTGTGTGTATATATATATATATACTGTCTGTGTGTGTGTGTGTGTGTGTGTGTGTGTGTGTGTGTGTGTGTGTGTTGAGGTTATTTTTAGCAGTGAGTAATAATTCAGTGCGATAACAGAGCAGCTCGTTCACCTTCTCTCTGACGGAGGAAACCAACCAGCAGATGGATCCTCTTCTTCTTCCTCTTCCTCCTCCAATCAAACACTAAACTACAATAAACATTTACAATCCCACATTAAAACACCATCACACTATCACACCTTACAGCTGGTACCATATATTAAACACTATCACACCTTACAGCTGGTACCATATATTAAACACTATCACACCTTACAGCTGGTACCATATATTAAACACTATCACACCTTACAGCTGGTACCATATATTAAACACTATCACACCTTACAGCTGGGTACCATATATTAAACACTATCACACCTTACAGCTGGTACCATATATTAAACACTATCACACCTTACAGCTGGTACCATATATTAAACACTATCACACCTTACAGCTGGTACCATATATTAAACACTATCACACCTTACAGCTCGGTACCATATATTAAACACTATCACACCTTACAGCTGGGTACCATATATTAAACACTATCACACCTTACAGCTGGGACTATATATTAAACACTATCACACCTTACAGCTGGGTACTATATATTAAACACTATCACACCTTACAGCTGGTACTATATATTAAACACTATCACACCTTACAGCTGGTACCATATATTAAACACTATCACACCTTACAGCTGGTACCATATATTAAACACTATCACACCTTACAGCTGGTACCATATATTAAACACTATCACACCTTACAGCTGGGACCATATATTAAACACTATCACACCTTACAGCTGGGACCATATATTAAACACTATCACACCTTACAGCTGGTACCATATATTAAACACTATCACACCTTACAGCTGGGACCATATATTAAACACTATCACACCTTACAGCTGGTACCATATATTAAACACTATCACACCTTACAGCTGGGACTATATATTAAACACTATCACACCTTACAGCTGGTACCATATATTAAACACCATCACACCTTACAGCTGGTACCATATATTAAACACTATCACACCTTACAGCTGGGACCATATATTAAACACTATCACACCTTACAGCTGGTACCATATATTAAACACTATCACACCTTACAGCTGGTACCATATATTAAACACTATCACACCTTACAGCTGGTACCATATATTAAACACCATCACACCTTACAGCTGGTACCATATATTAAACACTATCACACCTTACAGCTGGTACCATATATTAAACACTATCACACCTTACAGCTGGGACCATATATTAAACACTATCACACCTTACAGCTGGGTACCATATATTAAACACTATCACACCTTACAGCTGGGTACCATATATTAAACACTATCACACCTTACAGCTGGGACCATATATTAAACACTATCACACCTTACAGCTGGTACCATATATTAAACACTATCACACCTTACAGCTGGTACCATATATTAAACACTATCACACCTTACAGCTGGTACCATATATTAAACACTATCACACCTTACAGCTGGTACCATATATTAAACACTATCACACCTTACAGCTGGGACTATATATTAAACACTATCACACCTTACAGCTGGGACCATATATTAAACACTATCACACCTTACAGCTGGTACCATATATTAAACACTATCACACCTTACAGCTGGTACCATATATTAAACACTATCACACCTTACAGCTGGTACCATATATTAAACACTATCACACCTTACAGCTGGGACCATATATTAAACACTATCACACCTTACAGCTGGGACTATATATTAAACACTATCACACCTTACAGCTGGGACCATATATTAAACACTATCACACCTTACAGCTGGGACCATATATTAAACACCATCACACCTTACAGCTGGGACTATATATTAAACACCATCACACCTTTTGTAGCTGATTGTAGCTTTTCCTGGCTGCGTGCAGCAGTGTTCCTCTAGCTCCCTGTGTGATTCAGTATCTCCTGAGGTAAACAATCTAAAAACATGGATCATATCTATGATTTTATGATCTAAAAACATGGTTCATATCTTGAAGTTTGAAGTTTATTTCAGATTGGCTTTCAGCAACAACAAAGCATTTACAAATCATATCAGCAGTCTGAGGGTTAGGCTGAAGATCTTGCTTATATTGCTTAACCTGTTCATAAAAATAATAAATAATAATAATAATTGCTTTGTCTATGTATCATATATCTATGGTTTTATTATGTAAAACATGTTTTATATCGGTTTATAAATCTATGACTTATGATAGGCTACTAAACATAAAGGAGCAGGTTGTATAGTATATGTGCAGTTTAGTGTCCCAAATTCCCCATACTATGTCCATAATTAATTATGAACGTGCTAAACCTCCTGTGCTACCCTACCCTACCCTACCCTACCCCTAACCTGTATATGTATAAACATAAAGGAGTATCTGTAAAACAGGGCGGGGTTTGGTGTTTCCTCTCCCCGGGTTGGACTCACCTGTGCGGGCAGCAGCATGGAGGCTGTCGGCGGAGTTTACGGTCCGTTTAGAAACTCCGTCTCTCCGGAGAAAAGCGTAATAACGACCACACGGGAACCGGTGCTCGGTTGTTTCCCGGGGAAATGTCCGGTAAGGGAGATGAGAGCGGAGCTACGGGAGAGAAAACGCCCAAACTTCCTGCAGACAGAGAGAAGGAGAAGGAGGAGGAGGAGAAGAAGGAGAAGTGTTCCCGCTGGAGGGGCGGGTCGGGCGGACGAGATGGGAAGATACCGGAAGATCAGCTGTCAGACCTTCACAATAAAGCATCCATTTAACAACTGATTTCTTTGTGTGTGT
>CM046794.1:40470042-40492542 GCA_025617405.1 Perca schrenkii
TTTCCCTGTAAAACCGTGTTTTTGTTCTTCATATTCATGTAGAATTATAATTTGTTCTTCTAATGTAAAATATGCGGCTCTGGTAGAGGTTTGTGATTGGTCGCGGTGCGCAAACCCTTTTATGTGAACGCGCGCTGCTGGATTGGGAAACCCTGAGTTGACTGAACTAGTTGATAACCAGCGTGGTGACCCAGCTGATGCTGGACCACGGTTGTTAGGGTTAGGTGAAGCCGGGGAACTGAAAGAGATCCAGGACAAGTTGATCTGGATTCATATTACAGGCCTCAGTTCATCAGCAGCAGTGTGATAATAACATTAATACTGAGAAATACTTTCAGAATACGGAGATCCATTCGCTTCATTTACAGCTCAGATGTAATGATCATTGATATTCATCTTTGTAAACTCTTTTAAAGGTGCTTTATAAATAAAGTTATTATTATTAGTTATCATTGTCATAGTTGTCATCTTTGGGTTTTTAAAAATACAGAAACAATCTGTCCAATCAAACAGAATAATTGTGTAAAATCAGTTTGTTTAACCACCATTATAAACTATGTAGAGGTGGATCAGAGGTGATGTGTTTGTGTCTGGCCCCCCCTGCTGCCGCACAGCCATAACAACACAACCACAATCACTAAAGCTTTTATTAACACAAGAAGTTTACTTATGTGGAATTTACCTTGTTCAAAGGTGCAACCATAAACAAACTAATTATTAATTAATTAATAACAAAATAAAAAAAATAAATACAGAAAAAAACATATACATACAGTACCAGTCAAACGTTTGGACGTGTGTATAAAATATACAGTACATACAGAGTAATGTCCCGATCTATTGACCTCGGGAACCAGGAAGCCTGAACTGGGAATGACGTCATTCCCGAGCTGACAGCGTTCTATTTAAAGTCAGATTCTCATTGTTTTCGTTAGCTCTAGCCCGGTTAGCTATTGTTAGCATTACCATTACATATATGTATGTTGAGCCTCTGTTTTAACATTTATTAATAATTTGTTTTTTTGTTTTGTTTTTTTCATCCTGTTTTATCTTGTTGTATATAGCATATGTTAGTAGTGTTTATCTTGAGTCCTGTTATTGTAATTTATATCTGCCAAATGGGACTACAGATGGAAATTAGCCTTTGGGCTATAATCTGGCACTTTTACGTGTACTGCTGTACATGTTCATTAAATGTGCATTGTCCTTAAATAAATAAATAAATAAATTACCAGTTGATAACAACGCATTACGCTGTGTTTTGTGCATGCTAACAGCGTAACAACATGTCCACAGAGAGAAGGTGGACATGTCTGTGTCAACGACTGATTTAGTGAGACACAAATAAGACAGAAGTGCTGATAATAACTTGATGTTACTGCAGCTTTCACTACTGTTGATAGGGGGGCAGCCATGTTGGATTTTGAACTCGGGCTACTGCGAGGTTGTACGAGTTCCGAGCTCGTAAATCCGAGGTCAGGGGGCGTGTTTCTGACTTTGACCTCGTAAAAAACGAGTTCCCAGGTAAATAGAACGCAGCATAACTGTTGCATAAGGAACTGGAAACCATGCAGTCACATGGGCTACAGGTTCCTAAACTGCATCCTGGTTTCCTTCACTTGCTTCCTTCCTCGGACCCTAGTCTGTCCCACCGAGGGAGCTCAGCAGACGGAGGGAATCCTGACAGGAAACCACTTTTTATCACTTTTGTTGCATTTCTCTACGTTTTCATCACTGTTTTCGACATTTAGGAGGAGCCACACACAATGAAACAGAGTTCATTAAGTCCTGAGATAACAGATGGTGTTTTCCTCCTCAGTGGTGGCACTTATTGATCCAGTCAGCCACTAATTCACCTGTTTTTCTTCTTCTGTGGTGGCCGTCTGCAGGGAGGATACAGACATTCACTGCTGGGTACTGAGACTATTGATGTAAAGACTCACAGCATTGTTCTCCACAGATCCTCTGTCACAACAACGGACTGAAGAAATCTGCAGCGTGGTCATTTAGGAACAAAGAGCTCTTTTATTATTCTGGATCCTAACACTGCTGATGAACACTTCCTCCTGTCTGAAGATCTGATCAGTGTGAGGCTGGGAGTAAGTCAGGACCTTCCTCTTAATAAAGAGATGGTGGATGACATCAACACTGTCCTGGGCTCTGAGGGCTTTAACTCCAGTGTTATGTCCCCACTGGTTTCCACACCAACTGGTTTCCGTATGTTGTGTTTAACAGCACCAGTGGTGGTCACCACATTCATCACACAATCACAAACATATTCCTGCCGATTTTCAAATCGTTTCCCAGATCTACTGCTGCCAAAATGTTTGTCTAAGTAATCACCACATCACAGCCACCTACAGAAAAAAAGATCTAAAAAGAATATAATCATTCAAATTCGGGTCGAGCTGGTTTTGATCTTGTGGCAAAAATATAAAAGACAACACACAAGCCAACACATCTACGCAGTGAGAAGTGTTAATTTTGTCACCTATTTTTAGTCTTAGTCTTGTGCCAAATGTCCTTGATAGTTTTAGTCATATTTTGTCATTCACATATCTTTTCTTGTTAGTCAAGTTTTAGTCGACTAAAAGTCTCGTCATTTTAGTCAAGTTTTACTCAAAACATTTTAGTCTTTTTTTAAATAAATTATTTCTGATAACCATTTCAGTCAAATAGTTATAAAAATAAATAAATTATATAAAGTTATATAAATATTGAGCCTCTTCCTTATTTCACCAGTAAATTCCTGCTAAACGACAAAAACAACCACTGCATGGGAAAAGGATATTTTACAATAAAATAAATGCAGCACAAAGCTGGCGAGGCGTATTTCAAGTGAACACAACATGTGTTGTTTTTCATACAACGGCAGCTACAGACTGTCGTACCTCTCAGTGTTGGAATCCTCTCCAGTGAAATACAGAAACACTTTTACACCGTTTAGCTGTCAGCATTGTAACCGTGTTTACTCCAGCTGTTAGCTAACGGTAGGCGAACATTACCTGGTGCCAGGTATAGTGTTAACTAGCGCCCCGTGCAGCGATGTTTTGGTTTACTCTAACGTCCTTTAATGAGCATGAGAGAGAAGTGCAGGCATTTAAGTGGCACCGAAATCCACCTTGCTATTCGGTCCAGTAGATAACGGTCATTAAGGCACCGGTCGGTGGCGTATTAGCACCGGATCTCGGTACCCAACCCTAGTAACAGCTGAATATTCTATCTCATGATGAAAAAGTAGACGATTGTAGACGAAAATGAAGAGAGATTTTATCTTAGTTTTTATTTTATGCAAAACATTTTAGTCTCGAGTTTTTTGGTCAACAATAATGCACGTTAATTTAGTCTTAGTCAGCGTTTGTAGACATCGGCGCAGTCTCATCATCGTCTCGTCTTAGTCATGGAAAAATATGTTCGTCGTTGACAACATATTTATTCTCGTCTCATCTGACGAAATTAACACTAGCAGTGAGCTACCAAAGCTTTACATCATGTAGCTTCCAGTCACCTATCTATCAGCTACGTCAGCAGCCAGGTAACATTTAGTTCTGGGCTGATCTAAAACAACTTGGTACCTGGCTTAGTTTAGGAAATACCCGATGATAGTTATCACGTTTCTTTCATCACATCTATGGCCATACTGACTACTACTAGTACTACTACTACTACTACTACTACTTCATCACAGCCACAAACTAAGCTGCACATTGTGCCTGATAAATATGTTTTAACAGTAATATTATAGCAGCTGTTATAGCTGTGGCTAAAACGCTAACTGTACCCTGTTTGATTGTCATGTTAGCCTGTTAACTTAGCAGCTGCTAACTAACTACACCTTCTGTATATATTTTGTTATATATATTTTATGCTTTTATTGTAAAAGGAGACAATATTCAATGTCAATGGAATTTTCACAATGTAATGATTATAATGAGTCAGTTCCTACGTCCATTCGTTGATAAAACATATGTCTGATAGTGAACGTGGAGAGCAGGGCCAGAGTAGGAATCATTTTCAGCTCTGGAGTTTTATGCCTTAGACCAGCCCCCTTAGGTGTACGACTGACTATATTTAAATAATGTAATAAAAACCTTGGTATATGTCAGCGATAGAGCACTGTTCTCTACAGCCTTGTGATTCTGTGTGTTTGGGTCTCATTCAGTCCAAACACAGTAAGTGGTGCTTTACAATGCAGATTTATTAGTTACCAACAGTACACATTACAACAACACAATGTAATGGTAAACAATATCAGAATCTATTTTCTGTTAATTAGTGTTCACAGATATCCAAACCTTAAATGAAATCAAAGAATATATGTAAATATAAAAGAAATAAATAAAAAATAAATAAAATATATTGCCCTTTCTAATGACACATCTCTTTGGCATAATATTTTATAGGACTTTAATCCTATTGTGGGCTTTGTACATTTAGTATCCTAATGTTATGGGTCACTAGTAACATTTGGGCATATGAAGTGGTTATATTCGCCAGATGTCGTTCTTTTCTGCCAGATGTCTATCCCCTAACTCTTTCTTGGTGTTGGTGTTCTAAACTCCTAACTTGCTTAACTTCCCCATCATCATCAGCTTCATTTGGTGTTTCGCTCTCGCTGGTTTTAATGAAAAAGTTCCTCAATTTAGATCATCATGGCCACATTACTTTCTAGAGCTTTTTTAATTCTCATCTTTTCAGAGCTGCATTTGCGCTTTCTATTATCCATTTTTATAGCTTCTTTTAGCTCGCATGTCACGTCCTCCAACGAGAACCATTGACTGAAGCTTACCATCGAGTAACGTGACGGTTTGGTGCTGATGGAGGAGAATAAATGCGTCAACTGAGAGGGCTTCTTTAACATGTAGTAACCCTAACCCATATGTCATTGTTATCTAGGCTGCACTCTGGAGTTGGCTGCGAGAAAATAAAATAAAAAGAATGAATAAAAAGAGTGGACTGCGAGTAAAGGCAACCTAGAGACAGCATCCGTGATATATTTCAACTATGATTTCAACCCAGTCCCCAAACGACCGGCCCTCATGACCAAAAAACAGAGCGGCCTGGCAGGAAGACATATGATGTTTTAATCCTATTTGAATTGAGCCATGAATTACATATATGATTTTTGTCAGTGTAAAAGATAATTTAAAAAGAACTCGTTAAAACGGAACATTTCTTTGAGTCTAACCAAAAAAAAGTAAGCCTCCTCACTGTATTGATCTGGAGATATGTAATATGATATAACATGCGTAGTCTGCTGTAGTATATGACATTGTCTGCTCCAGGGGTTAGAGGACTGGACGTGGAAGAAGTTTACTATGTAAATGGGGAGTTTGTAAGAATAACCTGAAAGATTTCTGTAAAGGCCATTTTACAGTTGTGCGGAGGCTCCACGCAGATCTTCCTCCGTAGCCTACGTAAGTGGCCTGATGTTTATACTTATGCGCTGGTGTGTGTGTCGAGCCGCATGTGTGTGTGTGTGTGGGGAGTGTGTGATAGAGCAAGGGAGAAGTGAGAGAGTGATGGCCAGAGGTGTATAGTCCAGGTGCCAGAAAGTAAAAATCCTGCCATGTTTTTGGATCTGCCTCTACATCTAGAACAGGTGTTTTCACTAACGAGCTCATCTACCTGGTAGAGGAGCTGGTTTAGTGATGGTTGGGACAGCTGCTGGACAGGATTTCTACTTTCTGGCACCTGGACTGTACACCTCTGGTGACGGCGATTAGCTTCAGAGTGAGTAGTGACTCTAGAGTCCTAGTGAGAAAACCAAAGAGTCTCCCCTGTTCTTTCTGACCACGGTGGGAAATCTGGAGCAGGAGAAGTTTACCCTCTCTTTGATCTCATGGTGTTTATGGAGAAGGAGAACCAGGAAATGAGTCGGGGGGGGGAAATGCAACGCTACCAAGCCACGGCCGAGCAGCATGCGTCACTGCGACGTGTAGTTCCATTTTTCACCTCAAGTGTGATCCTGTACAGACTAGACGTGTTGAAATTAAACAAATAATTGATGCATGGAATCATGGACATGGACGATGCTGCATCGATAATCGGCGAGCTCATAATCGATTATTTCTGTTAATTTAATGTAGACCTAAAAACATTTCTGTTGACATATTCTGGTATGTTTTGCACATTCAGGAAGTGCCATGTGCTCAGTGCTGTATAGTTTTATGTATCCAATTTATTTAGTATTAGAGCACTGCAGAATGTTTGGTTTTTGAAGCTTGAAAAGCTATGAATTAAATATCCTACATGGCTTTAATAGAAACATGTATTTGACGCATCGTGATGCATCGAGATAGCGAATCGAATTGAATCGCTGACATGATAATCGTAATTGAATCGAATCGAGAGATCAGTGAAGATTCACACCTCTAGTACAGACTCAACTGATCAGCAATGAGAAACAGGAGGAGACTCTCCAGAGCAGCTCCTAGGCTCAGGAACTCCCTCCCCCAAGAGATCTGCACCTCTGAGTCCCTCACCATCTTCCAGTCTTGCCTCAAGACCCATCTCTTCACCACTGCCTACCCCCAGCCCCACGCCCCTCCCCTTTTCATCTGTGCCTGAATCTTGTTGTTTTGTTTTGTTTTGTTGTGCATCGTTCTCATTATCTACCTGTCATGTAAAGTGACTTTGAGTCTGTGAAAAGCGCTATATAAATTCAATTTATTATTATTATTACTTTCCGTCCTACACAGAACACAGAGACACTGAGGCACCAAAAGACCAGAACCCAAATCCAGGATAGAGAAGCTTAGTGAATGTGGTGTTGAAGGTGTAGAGGGGGATCAATGAGTCAGAGGAGACTGTGTAGAAGGACAGAGAGCCAGCAGGACAGTCCACATACACTGCTACTCTACCAGAGATAGAGGAGGAGGAGAGAGGGAGGTCTGTTCCTCTCTTATTGTGACTGACAGAGTAACCACCAGGAGAGCACATCAGACTCCAGGACTGATCATTACCTCCAAACTCACAGTCATCACTTAATCCTCTCTTCCTGATTCCTCTGTAACTCACTGATATAACAACCCATCCTCTCATCTCGACCTCCCAGTAACAGCGACCAGTCAGACCATCTCTACACAGCAGCTGAGGATCCCAGTCAAATCTCTCTGGATGATCAGGATATGACTGATCTTCCTTTATCACACGTGTCACCTTCGTGTTGTTGTCAGACAGTTTGAGTTTTCTGTTCACTGTGTTTGTGTCAAGTGTGAGTTCACAGGAATCTGACGGGGAGAACGAGACACAACACAGCTGCAGTTATTAACCAATCAGCACTTTGATGATGACATCAGAGGGTTGAATGAGTGATGTCCCAGTTTGAATGAATGAAATTAAAAACACACTTACACTTCCTCAGACCTGGTGTCAACCATCTGACTCCAGCAGGCTCCACCCTGAAAGGAGGAGGGGGGTCAGAGCAGCGTGGAAACATGGACATTACATCACTCTCACACAGATGTGAGCAGCTGCGCAGGAACGTAGTTTGACCAGTGGGGGGCCGGCCTTAACAATGTGACCAGCTTAAGCGTTGGGTATACTAGAACGCGACACCGTGCGTGGGCCTCCGTAGATGGCGCGTGCTCTACGAGCATGAGCGGAGACGTTTACATATTTAATATTTAAAGCTGTTTGACTTTGTGGTCAGCCAAATTCAGAGATGCACGACCACGCGCCGTGACAACTTGTGGAGCCTTTGCGCTGGAAAAAACAGCCGTGGCGACGTCATTTTATTGCGCTCGCACCCGAAACACCGTGGTGACCATAAACAAAGCTTTAAAATAGTTCTATGGTGACCAGATGTCCCCCGTTTTTGGTTGCCCTTAAAAACACATAGCAAGCCTTGCTATATTGAGTAAAGTGTTGTCAGGAAAAACTGGGCAACAGAGTTGACGTCTCAATAGCGTTGTGTTTGTTTGCTGCTCGCTCTCTGTTCTTGATCGTCCGTTTTTTAAACAGTTCCCACACATACGTGAGAACACTTCACTGTCACCCTTAATTGTAGGAATTCTGCTTTGTGCTGTTCTGTATGGTTTGGAAAAAAGTACTTTAGAGCAGCTTTTATAAACATGACCTTTGTCTTTTTCTTTTGTGTAGTACTTTTTCCAATATTAGGCCATATATGGTTTAACATTGCACCCATATGTAGAGGTTTATTCCTCGATGCAGAGGTCCAGGGTTCATGTTCGAGCTGCATGTAGGAAACCGGATCCGAACCCCCGTGTCAAATTACATTAAACTGGCACTGTCCCCCTTTTTTCTATCCAATCTGGAACCCGTGCTTCTTTTCGGGGACATGTGTACAATAAATCCATACTCTTAGATCGATAGTCTTGTTGTCCATACTTTATCCATTATCGACCATCTATTAACATTTAATGTCATCAGCTTTGTTGCTAAAAAAATGTATTAGCATTCCCATGATGCTTTGGGAAAGTCTTAACTAAATCGGAGGTCTGTGCAAAGCTGGAAACACACAGCACGTGGAAGCGCCGCAAATAGCTGCAAAGCTATTTTCATTTCGGCGCCCATGTTATCCAATCTGTCCGGTCACACCAGCTGCAATCAGTGTGAATAGGCCAGGCGCCTGATCAGGCACGAATCTATGTTTCGGCAGTGGTGTGCAGGCTCTGTGAAGCAGGAATCTCTTCCCATGATTATTATTCCAAGTGTCTGACAACTTTCAGAGATTTACTTTTATGTTCTGTCTCTACAACAATACATTTAGCGTGTATAGAGCCAACATATTTTCACATGTAAATATGTAAACTTTGTGTTTAATTCAACCAAAACTAGAGTTGTGATGGTTGGAAAAGTAGAGAGACAGGGTAAAGACGGAGGAAAGATGGGAGAAAGACGACCCAAGACGGCTTTTGATAGTTTTATTTTGTTTATGTCTACTTTGAAGTGTGTTTTACGATGATAAAAGTCCTGATTATTTACATAGAGTCTGGTGGGTTTGGTGATGGTGATTTTGGGGCTGTTTTATGTTAAACTAAAAGGATCTTACTCTTTAACTAAAAGGTCTATCTCTGTAGGGATCCTTTCCATAATGTCAGACACGTAGAATAATAATCTGAGTCTGTCAGCAGCAACAACAGAACTTTTAGTGGGCGAAAAGAAGGTGCACAAATGTCCTAGGCCTCTAACTTAAATTGCAGATTGTTTCGCTGATTGCCAACTAAAGGTGCTTTTCCATTACCAGTACCTACTCGACTCGCCTCGCCTCGCCTCTACTCGACTCGCCTCGACTCGCTGTGCGTCCGTTTTCCATTGCAGATTTTAAGAATCGCCTCAGCGTGGCTGGTCGTCATAGCGACTGCTGTGGGCGTGGCTTAGTAGCTTGCTTTACCATTGACAAATCCCCGCCGCATTTCCTGGTTCTCCGTCTCCGTGAACAACATGATATCAAAGAGATAGTTAACGTTTACTGCTCCAGATTTCCCACCGTGATCACATATATATGACTCTAGAGTCGCTACTCGCTTTGTTTCTCTCACATATATATGACTCTAGAGTCGCTACTCGCTGCGGAGATAATCGCCGTCACTCTCTCACTTCTCCCTCGCTCACCAGCTTCCCACACGCACACATACGGCGACTCGACACACACACATCACACATTACACACACCAGCGTATCAGTATAACCATCAGCCACTTGTATGTTACGGAGAAAGCTCTGCGTGGAGCCTCCGGCAGAAAAAAAACACCGCTGGCTAAACTATTTAAAAATGCCGTCTGTCGCTGGCAATGCAGTGATCAGTGACGATTCTTTCCGACCAGTCAGCAGCCTACAGGGTTTCACGTCACCTTCTCAGCTTGCCTCAGCTCGCTTGGAACCTCGACTGAGGAGGTGCTAAAAAAAGTATCTGTTAGCAGGTACCAGGTACTTTTTTTCGTAATGGAAAACCAAAAAAGGCGAGGCGAGGCGAGTAGGTACCATGTAATGGAAAAGCACCATAAGTGTGGCAAGTCTTATCTAAGGTTCGTCCTATTTACTGGAGTAGTGAACGTTTGTATTGCATAAGAACCTTATGGGATGGGAATGATTGTGCCAGGTATTAGTCAAACCCTTAGATGTAACCAGGGAAACAGATGTAGGTTATACTGTATGTCTAAGGCTTTGAATGTGAAAGGTAAAAACGGAAAGAGTTTCCCTCGTACACGCTTCCTTCATCAAGGACACGACAGTCTTTTAACATACAGAAATCGGTCCAAACTGCATCGATTATTACCAAAAGGGAATTATCATTTTAATTCCTGGATATGTTCTCTTTGGAGACCTCCCACAAAAATATCTTCTTATGTTCATCTGGTGTTTTTTTACCTGAGAGTGTCCAGTCTCCGGAGTGGATCCTTCAGTCCCACTAACAGCAGCTTCACCCCTGAGTCTCCTGGATGGTTGTAGCTCAGGTCCAGCTCTCTCAGATGGGAGGGGTTTGAGCTCAGAGCTGAGACCAGAGAAGAACAGCCTTCCTCTGAGATCAGACAGCCTGACAGACTGCAAACACACAAAACAACACACAGAAACTCTCTGTGAACACCATCGTATAAGCGAGTTAATGCCCGTCAAGGCGAACCATCCCACGCGCAGCCAAGGACAGTTGCCTCTGCCGGAGTTGGGTATTAACTTACATACATAGATAATAAATAGATGAATACATTTTAAATGGTCTTCAGTTTAACATGTTGATGAATCCTGACCTGAGAGTCTCCAGGCAGCAGTATGGACTTTTCAGTCCGACAGAGATAAGCTTCCCTCCTGAATCCTGTATGTTGTTGTTACTCAGGTCCAGCTCTCTCAGACTAGAGGACTCCGAGCTGAGAACTGAGGATAGAGCTTCACAGCTTCTCTCTGACAGGTTACAGCCACTCAGTCTGAAGAGACAACGGTAAAGAAGACAGATAACATCTGTGTTTAAATGTTGAGTCTGGACTTTTGGTGATTATGTTCTCAGCATATTTACTCCAAACAAGTTGGAGACGTGACAATTAATAGTAACTGAATCAGGAATGAAAAGACATCCAAAAGTCACTTGATATTAAAATATAAATGTTTCTTGATCTCAGCAAAAGTTCATATTTTGTGCTGTACACAACTTAAATCTAAATCAGAACAAAAATACTTTGGAAACATTCAATTGTTACATTTTAAATCCTGACATGAGAGGGGATATTTATATTAAATGAAGCTTAAAGTTTATAAAGATATCTCAAATAATTTGAGATAAACAGTAACTTGTCCTGACCTGAGAGTCTCCAGTGTGCAGTGTGGACTCTTCAGTCCATCAGAGATCAACTTCTCTCCTGAATCCTGCAGGTTGTTGTTACACAGGTCCAGCTCTCTCAGACTAGAGGACTGGGAGCTGAGAACTGAGGACAGAGCTTCACAGCTTCTCTCTGACAGATAACAGCCACTCAGTCTGGAGAAACAACAGGAAACAACACAGACAAAATTTGTGTTTAAATGTTGAGTACCTTGCCATCCTCTCTACCCGACTACAGACACACCTTATCGGCTTAAAATTAACGACAAGGCGACAACCTCTTAAAACACTGCAAACTCACGGTCCTCTCTACCTGACTTACAGCCACCCTTTCTTGGCTTAAAGTGACTCGCTGTTTGACGGCTACCGCCGCTGAACAGGCTACATGGCTGTTGCAATTTAAATTGCATGTTTCCATTATGAGGAAGTCAAACTTACATTTTTTGTCATAGGTCTTCACTTCACTGGCTGTGTCTCAATTGTTTTTTGCGAGTAACAAACTCAAGTACTCTATATAATCTATATAATTCAATGTGAGTGCACAAATGTTGAAATGACTGCTAATGCATGTCCATAGTAGCCATGATAAATTAACCATAAAGGTAATGCTTTCCTGTTAAGGAGAAAATTAACCAACTCTGCATCCTTTTGGGCTCCAAGCTGTCTCCATCTTTCAAATACATCTCCAATATTTACCCATGTGCTATTAGGTCTCTGGTCATGCAACTAATTAGAAACACTGACTTTTTTTAGGTTGGGTAGAATCTATCTCCATTGATCCTGTTTGTTTGTTTGCTGCTTTCATGGCTGTACTAACATAACAGCTGTAGCAATGGGTTTACGTGTTTACAGGTATATCTGGCAACCCGGCCCGGCTGTCAAACTGGGCAATTGATTAACAACACACAGGCCAAAACACAAGCAGAAAGGTCGTCACGGAACGGAAATTTCAAAAGGAGAAAATACTGACATTAGCATTGTTTTCAGAAAAGATAGTATTTCAGCTTAGCATGTTTCCTTAATATCAGATGACATATTGTGGTAATTTTTGGATTTTATAGAGTAAATATATTACATATTACACCTTTAAATGTTACATCTGGGCCTTTGGTGATTATGTTCTCAGCACATTTTTTCTAAACATTTGGAGACGTGATAATTAATAGTAACAGAATCAGGAATGAAAAGACATCCAGAAAATTAAAGTCACATGATATTAATATAAATTTGTTGATCTCAGCAACAGTTCATATTTCATGCTGCATATAATTTAAATCTGTATCTGTATTTTTTTTAATTTAAATCCTGATATTAGGGGGTCTGTTAAAATTAAATGAAGCTTAAAGTTTAGAAAGATATCTCAAATAATATGAGACAAACAGTAACTTGTCCTGACCTGAGAGTCTCCAGTTTACAGTGTGGACTCTTCAGTCCATCAGAGATCAGCTTCCCTCCTGAATCCTGCAGGTTGTTGTTACTCAGGTCCAGCTCTCTCAGACTAGAGGACTGGGAGCTGAGAACTGAGGACAGAGCTTCACAGCTTCTCTCTGACAGATAACAGCCACTCAGTCTGGGGAGACAATAGGAAGGAAACAAGTTATTTATATTTCTCTCCTGTTGAAAAATATCAGAGTATTTATTGATCCCACTTACAGAGCTTTGTTGGAAGCTTTGACCACTGGCAGCAGTGTCAGAAGAGCCACCTCTGAAGCATCGTATTTCTTCAGGTCAAACACATCCAGCTCTTCTGATGATGACAGTAAGATGAAGACCAGAGCTGACCACTGAGCAAGAGACAGTCCATCTGCGGAGAGACTTCCTGAATTCAGGGCCTGTTGGATCTCCTCCACTAGAGAACGATCATGCAGTTCATTCAGACAGTGGAACAGATTGATGCTTCTCTCTGCAGACAGAACTATCTTCTTCTTGATGTACTTGACTGTTTCCTGATTTGTCTGTGAGCTACTTCCTGTCTGTGTCAGCAGGCCTCGTAGGAGAGTCTGATTGGTCTCAAGAGAAAGACCAAGGAGGAAGCGGAGGAACAAGTCCAGGTGTCCATTTAGACTTTGTAAGGCCTTGTCCACAGCACTCTGGTAGAAATGTGTCTCCACAGATTCAGGGTACATTGTTTGTCCCTGGTAGAAGGGTGTCTCTGCGGGTTCATGGATTGTTTGTCCCTGGTAGAGATGTGTTGATGCTGTTTGTTCTTCTGCCAGCAGGTTGACTCCAGAGTTGGTGAATGTCAGATGGACATGAAGAGCAGCCAGAAACTCCTGAACACTCAGATGGATGAAGCTGAACACCTTGTCCTGGTACAGTTCTCTCTCCTCTTTGAAGATCTGTGTGAACACTCCTGAGTCCTTTGAGGCTGCTGTGATATCGATGCCACACTCTGTCAGGTCTGATTCATAGAAGATCAGGTTGCCTTTCTGCAGCTGCTCAAAAGCCAGTTTTCCCAGAGACTCAATCATCTTCCTGCTCTCTGGACTCCAGGGTGAATCTGACTCAGCTCCTCCATCATACTTGATGTTCTTCACTTTGGACTGAACCACCAGGAAGTGGATGTACATCTCAGTCAGGGTCTTGGGCAGCTCTCCTCCCTCTCTGGTCTTCAACACGTCCTCCAGAACTGTTGCAGTGATCCAGCAGAAGACTGGGATGTGGCACATGATGTGAAGGCTTCGTGATGTCTTGATGTGGGAGATGATTCTGCTGGCCTGCTCCTCGTCTGTGAATCTCTTCCTGAAGTACTCCTCCTTCTGTGCATCAGTGAACCCTCTGACCTCTGTCACCATGTCAACACACCCAGGAGGGATCTGATTGGCTGCTGCAGGTCGTGTGGTTATCCAGAGGCAAGCAGAGGGAAGCAGATTCCCCCTGATGAGGTTTGTCAGCAACACACCCACTGAGGTGGACTCTGTAACATCAGTCAGGATTTCAGTGTTGAGGAAGTCCAGAGGAAGTCGACACTCATCCAGACCGTCAAAGATGAACACGACCTCTTCAAACCTGCAGATTCCTGCTTCTTTGGTTTCACTAAAGAAGTAATCAACAAGTTCCACCAAGCTGAACCTTCTCTCTTTCAGCATATTCAGCTCTCTGAAGGTGAATGGAAATGTGAACTGGATCTCCTGGTTGGCTTTGTCTTTAGCCCAGTCCAGAGTGAACTTCTGTGTTAAGACTGTTTTCCCGATGCCAGCCACTCCCTTAGTCATCACTGTTCTGATTGGTTCATCTCTTCCAGGTGGGGTTTTCAAGATGTCTTCTCGTCTGATTGTTGTTTCTGGTCTGTCTGGTTTGCTGGATGCTGTTTCAATCTGTCTGACTTCATGTTCATTATTTACCTCTGCAGTCCCTCCCTTTGAGATGTAGATCTCTGTGAACATCTGATTCAGAAGGGTTGGGGTTCCAGCTTTAGCAATCCCCTCAAACACACACTGGAACTTCTTATTTAGTTTAGATTTGAGTTTCTGTTGGCACACTCCAGCAGGATGTCCTGAATAATACAGAACAAAAAGATCAGTAAGTGATTTACCAAGAAAACAGGAACATATTTCTGTCCATCTCTAAGTAAACATCCCATTTATTCAGCAAGTTCAATTGTTAGAGAAGTCCTCTTACCGCTCTGCAGATGGTCAGCCAGTTCCTCCTGCTTCATTCTCCTCAGGAACTGCAGTGTGATCTTCAGAAATGCCTCTCTGCAGCTCCTCCTCTGCTCTTCATCCTCACCCTCCAACACCTCCTCATCCTCCCTCTTACTCTCTGAGCATTCTGGGTAATCTGGACTCAGAACCTTCTGGATCTTCTTCAACTCGTTCTTCACAAAAGTGATGATGTTCTCCTCCAGCAGCTGAAACAGAAGATTATATGAATCAAATCAAACTGGAATCATGGAAGCAAACATCAGCTCCATTTTGGACAGACTGACAATCCACTGGTCTATAAAGTGCAGAATGGAGATGATCGTGAACAGAATAAATGTAAAAGTAGTTGTTGTACATGTACAGACCATAAAGATGGAGTCCAGGTGTGTTTGATGCTGCTGGGAAGACTGACATCTGGGAACCTCTGAGCTCTCCTGGTCGAATCTGGGAGGAATCAGGAAGAATTAGCTCACATCATGTCTGTCCACACCCCTATAAAACTGGGAACAGCAACTCACAGCTCACACAAACTACTTGGATACTCATAACCCTCCAACTGAGGACCCCTGAGTTGGAGTTATCCCTGAAAAACAAGAGAAAGTGACTGACTGCTGTTTGTGATTATGCACCAGAGAACAAGGTGGGTTTGTGCGGCATCATCAGTGATGCTGGCATTGTACCAGAATGTTGTGGTTCAGAGTAAAGCTGTTTGATTCACCAGTCGATCTACGTTCCAACCCTCATCTGTAGTCATATGATTTTGGGGAGTGACTAAAAACAAAAGATCACGGATACAAGCTGCTGAAATGAGTTTCATCAGTCTGTGCTCAGCCTTAAAGATAGGGTGAGGAGCCTCTAATCTAATCATTCATCTTTGAGTTCAAGTGGATGTTTGTTTCGATTTAAAAAACAATTCCTCCATTCTGGCCACAGCTATCGTCAGCACAGAGGCATACAAATGTCAATACTGGACTAAAATATTACAAAAACAGCAAAGAATATTGGACCAAAGCAGGTCCAATAATACTGGAAATAAATAAAGAAAATGAATATACAGGTTTAAACAAACTTTAGTGGATAACAGTAAACATGAATCAGTAATGTTATTATGTTATCAGCAGCTTACTTCTTTGAAGCAGAGGGTTGCTGTCCTTTAAAATCAATGAAGCGGCCATTAGACCGGTCACTCTTCATGGACACACAGCTGGGTTCAGGTTCTTTCAGCTTCCTCCTGATGAAAACACATTAAAACCAGTATATGATCTGCACTGCACCCAGAATACGGTGAAATAATGTATCGTGGATACACTTTGACAAAACATTTTGCTAATTGTTTTGTCTTGCCATCCAGAGAAAATATTTATTTCATGGTGTAGGAAAACAATAGAAACTGAAGTGACATATAATTTTAAACAGACATATTTGAGTTCTTACATCAGTAGCATCAACAGGAAACCAACTGTATGTTTCCCCAGACGTTGATGGTTCAGAGTTTTAGAGCAGCTGATTACAGTCCAGGGGCATCATTTATAAAACCTGTTACGCAATAAAAAGTTGCGTGAAGCAGGGTGAAATTTGTCATCGCAACATTCCTCGCAATAGTCGGGATTTATAAAGAATTTCCATGCGTAAAAATGTTCCCAGTTTTCCGCAACCTTTTGACCACTCGTGTGATTGTGCGTAATGCTCCCAAGGTTTTGTAGACTGCGTTTTAGTGAACTCCGATGGTATGCCCGTTTTCCGAACCTAACTCAGTTTTGGTTTTCCTGAACCCAACAATCCCGTTCTTGCTAAATCGACCCAGAGCCGGTCGCGGTGCCCGGCGAGGGGCTGCCAGCAACGGGGGAGAGGCAGGGGATCCTCCCACACCGTGCAGCGCTGCTCTCCCCTGCCTCTCCCCGGGAAATGCGTTGTTTGTTTGATGTTTATCTGTGTGTGTGTGTGTGTGTGTGTGCGTCTTTGTGGTCGTGTCTGATTGTAGGTGTCTGTGTGTGAATGTTGTCTTTCTGCACCTGCTATTCCCACACAGTTACCAAATTGTCACATTTCAAGCACTTTCACCTGTTTTGCATCAATAATGATCCAAAATCTAGTTTCTATTTTTTACCTTTTTAATAATTGAATTTCCTTTCTCACAAAAAACGAAAATGATCATATGATCATAGGCCTAAATGTGATCTCACAGGGGTAAATGGCAAATATGAACCATAAATGATGTATATCATTGGTAATTTAGCTAAATCTGTTAAGTATTGAGGCTGTGTAACAACAATATGAACACTAGACAAGGGTTACGGCTTCCAAACAGAATTTTGTTTCGACGTTCTACCTCTGTTAGGAGCACATCAATCTCACAATCACTGAATCGTGTTTTTCCCCCATTTTTCCGTTTCGTGATTGGTGATCAAGGGCTCCTTTCAAGGCTGGAATATTCATTGATAGATTAACATGGACCTTATTAGGACAAATATGGGACGACCTTGGGAGGAGCGTGAGGCTCGTGCACGACCGCATAAGGTAACGCACGTCCGTATTTATAACGAGAAGAGTGCGTACCGGTGTGCGCCACAAGGTGTTATAAATCAGAATATTGTTTTTGCGTACGAAAATTCTGACTTTTTTGCGCACGAAATCTTTCAGAATAGAATCTACGCACAGTTTTATAAATGAGGCCCCAGCTGTTGTGACATGTTTCGATTTACTATATTACATGACTGTAGACTACAAAATGTTGAATTGATGGAGGAACTCAGTGGAGTCAAGGTTGGCCTTTGTTAGCAGCCAGCATCTGTTAGCCTAAATAAAATCCTGGACAAAACAAGGAATAACACCAGGTAATCAGAATAAGAATAAAGATGCTGAAAATAAACTTACAGGTTTAGAGAAATTTCTCTGGATAAATGAAGTGAAACATGAATCAGTAATGTTATAAAGTTATCAGCAGCTTACCTCTTTGCAGCTGAAGGTTGTTGTCCTTTAAAATCAATGAAGCGGCCAATAGACCAGTCACTCTTCATGGACACACAGCTGGGTTCAGGTTCAGGTTTAGCAGAGACTTGTCTCGAATGGATCCTGATACACAGAGAATAAGACCAACAGGTACATATTTTATTATAATAACCTAAAACACAAGGAGATATTTAACCATAAACACAGGTAGATATTGAACCAAACCAAGGACTAAACACAGGTAGATATTGGACCAAACCAAGGACTAAAACACAGGTAGATATTGGACCAAACCAAGGACTAAACACAGGTAGATATTGGACCAAACCAAGGACTAAAACACAGGTAGATATTGGACCAAACCAAAGACTAAAACACAGGTAGATATTGGACCAAACCAAAGACTAAAACACAGGTAGATATTGGACCAAACCAAGGACTAAAACACAGGTAGATATTGGAGCAAACCAAGCACTAAAACACAGGTAGATATTGGAACAAACCAAGGACTAAAACCAGTATATAACTCGTATACCAGCAGTGTTGGGAAGTAACGGAATACATGTAACGGCGTTACGTATTCAGAATACAAATTATGAGTAACTGTATTCCGTTACAGTTACAATTTAAATAGTTGGTATTTAGAATACAGTTACATAGTTAAAATTAATGGATTACATGACGATACTTCTCTGTTTCACGAGTTTATTCACTCTGAATAAATTAAGGCAACTTAATGCATTTTCCAGAAGCCCCGATATGAAATAGAAAAAATTAGCTATTTGCGTGATCAGTCACAATGGAGTCGGAACCGGCACGACAGAGCCAGGGCAGCAATAAGTTTCTATCTTGGAAATTCAAACAGCATTAAAGAACAAACAGGGAGAATGAAATATAGCTAACTGTGCCGTGCAGCCTCTGCTCACCAACCTCCTTTCAGCGTCCAAATTACTCCACTTCCAACCTGAAGAAGCATCTTAAAGTAAGTTATTTTTTTAATTAGCCAAGGGTAGTCGTCCGCTGTAGTTTTACTGGTCACCTTGCTATTTTAACATTGACGTGTAACTTTACATTCTCCTAGGTGCTGATTTACTAGCTCCAGAGCCGTTTAAAGACTGACTAGCCCCGTTTGACACAGTAGCTAACGTTAGCTAAAATTAGCTTGTGGTAGTTTAGAGCGCGGTTAGATTTTTGTAGTATGCAGTTTGGGACTACCAATACAATAATCTGTCTGCTTGTTCAGGTACACATTCAGCTAGTTGGAATAAAAAGAACACACCATAATATGCCTGTTTAGTAAGATGGATGTGATAGCCGCATTCCTACACTTATAAAACGCAATTCAATGTGTAATCCAGAAGTAATCCAAGTATTCAGAATACGTTATTCAGATTGAGTAACGTAACGGAATACGTTACAAATTACATTTGTGGGCATGTATTCTGTATTCTGTAACGAAATATGTTTTGAAAGTATCCTTTTCCAACACTGTATACCAGTATATAGCATTAAAACCAGTATATAATCTGCACTGTACCCAGAACACAATGAAGCAATGTATTGTCGATACATTTGATAAAACTAGTTGTTGTTGTTGTTTTGTCCTGTCATCCAGAGAAAACACTTTTCGATGGATGGCAGGAAAACAATACAAACTGAACTGACATGATTTTAAACAGATATATAATAATAATTATAATAATAATAATAATAATAATGAATTTTATCTGTAATGGACTTTATATTTAAGCAAATCTCAAAGTGCTATATAGAAATGCTAAGAGGAAAAAAGTATTAAAACTAAAAGAAACAACAAAGAAAACCCAGGACGTGGGTCGGCAGTCAGGGCAGGCGGGGTGGAGAAGCTAGATAGGAGGGAGCGGATGGGGTCTACATCTTTTTCTTTACAAGTTTTTGCACCTTTTGCACTGTGGCTTCTGAGTGAAAGTGAGTTCTTACATCAGTAGCATCAACAGAAACCAACTGTATGTTTCCCCAGACGTTGATGGTTCAGAGTTTTAGAGCAGCTGATTACAATCCAGCTGTTACCAGTGACATGTTTCGATTTACGTTGTTACATGACTGTAGACTACAAAATGTTGAATTGATGGAGGAACTCAGTGGAGTCAAGGTTAGCCTTTGTTAGCAGCCAGCATCTGTTAGCCTAAATAAAATCACACTTTTATACACTAAAGAATCACGTGGCTCCGTCCGGCATCGCCCAAGATGATTGTGATTGGTTTAAAGAAATACCAATAAACCTGAGCACGTTGTTCTCCCATCCAGGAATGCTGTGTGGACTAGCCAGACCCTCCTCTGCAGCTCTGTGGAGGAAGGTCTGGCAAAGCGAGAGACTTAAACAGAGGTAGATATTGGACCAAAGCAGAGGTAGATATTGGACCAAAGCAGGTCCAATATTAAAATGAGATCTACAGTTGAACTGGACAGCTCTCAGATGTGAAAATATAAATGTATGTGAAGAACGATGCTGAAAATAAACATACAGGTTTATTAAAATGTACCTGGATAACTAATAGAGAAACAGTCATGAATCACTAATGTCATAGTGTTATTACTGTAACAGCTTACCTCTTTGCAGCAGAGAGTCGTTCTTTAAAATCAATGAAGCGACCAATAGATCGGTCACTCTTCATTGACAAACAGCTGGGTTCAGGTTCAGATTCATCTGAGTCCAGTATCAGAATGGTCCTGTTATACAGGAAGACCATCAGAGAAGGACATTAACTTTTTAATCTTCAAAAACAGAAGCTGCTGGAGAAACTAGAAGCTATTAGCCAGAATAAAAAATCTGAAGCTCGTCACTGAATGAGTTCTGCTCTCTGCTCATCCTGCTCTCTCATTGGTTGTATTTCTGGGAGAACAGGAACATTGTAAAGACTTCAGGAATAATGTAATCTTTCTGTCCTTTAAAATGAGCCAAGACTTCATTATGATATTTAATCTCACCTTTCTGTCCTGTTACATGTTGAACAGTTTTAGTGTGCAATAACATGTGCTGCTCTTTTAGGAAGAGTTTGTTCTTTTAAAGGTTTTGTAACTCAGCTGATGTTATAAAGTAACATCTGCTGATGCTGACTTACTCTGCTGTTGATGAAGCTTTAAAACGCAGCGGTGGATTCATGGTCCGGTCACTCTTAATGGACACACTACTGGCTTCAGCTTCAGACTCAGGTCCATGTCTGTGCTGCTGCTCTCGGCTTCAACACAGACAGACAGACAGAGGTTTGAGTGTGAATAATGCTGGTGGAGTGATCTGAGTGCTGGACAGTTAGAGATGGTCCTCTCACTTTTTAGCTTTGGGTTACATTTGGGTTACAAACTGTAAAACGTTGTGGTTAGGGGTTGTTGTCTTACCTCTGAGCTTTGGTCTGTCTGTCCTGTTCTCCACTCAGAGTGGTTTCACTGTCCTCACACTGATCCATGCTGCTGAACTCAGCCTTTCATCTGGAGAGGAAACACAACATTTCTCAGTAATTCTTCTGTAGTTCTACTATGAGTCCACTAGATGGAGCCAGGAGGCTGCAGACCAGCTCACACTAACAGACACTTCCCCACCACTAAACTATATTTCAGTTACACTGCAGCTTTTATTTGATCTGAAATCAGCTGTCAACAGTAGGGTTGGGTATTGTTAAAAAATGTGATACCGGTGCCAAAAACCAATAGGGGTCAGTGCCTGAAAGAGCCTTTTTTCTATACCAATTTTATAAAATCTATTTTAACAAAAAGAAATTACAACAGTACACATTATGTACAGTGTTATAACACACACACTGAGCACCTCTCGGTGTAACTAAGAGTCTCTATGATGTGTAACGTTAGACAGCCAATCAGACATGATTAGATCTTGGTAGAAGCATGCTGCATGCTGATTGGCTCCCTGACTCTGAGGAGATTTACTCCTTAGGCCGGCTACACCGGCCACAGCTTGGCGTGAGCGTGGCGTTTCTGTTGCGTGTCAGTTGCATGGTGGCTGCGTGGCGTTTTCTATGTCTTTGCAAACCAGAAAGGTGTCTGACGCAGCGCTGCTGCTGCTGCTAGCCTTGTCTGGAGACATGTCTGTTTCCAATAAACATAAATATATACTGATCTGATTACAGCAAAGACAACGTCGTTTTTTTTTTTTAATGACATTTATGTCAAAACCTCGAGGCTTTCAAATATCAACATGTCATTTATTAAATGTATTTGTGTCTAAATGACATATAAACATCTTTTCCTATTCTATGTTGTCTGTAAATGCTTCCAACACGCTGGCGTGTGGTGTGAAAAATAGGCCTCGGTCCTATTTATAGCACGCACGTGTTTTCTGAGACCTAACCTGTTAACATGGGAGCCCAAATAAACACGGACATGCCACGCAGCCAACACACTCCAGCCACACAGCCAGTGTATAACTGGCCTTAGGGATTGACGTTGGGTATTGAATGACGAGGCATTTTTCTGGAAACTTGATACTTTAGAGGCAATTCAGTCAGCGGTAGATGCCTAGTCAACAGTGACTCTCGACATGCTGGACGGTTATCAAAGACACCTGTCTCTCTTTTTTTTAATGAACAAAAAGAGAGACTTTTGGCAACAATGACATGGCATAATTATCTGAGTTATTCA
>CM046794.1:40497542-40554602 GCA_025617405.1 Perca schrenkii
AAAATATTGATATATGATGATTTAATAACAGTTTTTGTGTGCGTGGACATTTTTGCCTCGAAGGTGTCGAGAGTAAGTTTTTTTAAGGAGGGCATGAGGGTTAACTCTTCATTAAACTCGTAGATATCCACCCAACATGGCGGCGGATCTCTGGGGAGATGTCGTCACAGATCAGAAGTCAGAGTTGTGTTAGTTTCTCTGCAGCTTTCTGCTCTCAAACTAACCTAAACTAACATAACCTAACCTAACCTAACCTAACCACAGCTTGAGCTGAGAGTAAAAACATTTCAGACGGTTTACATTACCTTCAGCTGGAGCTTCACACAGAGAAAACTAACTGTGACACAACCTGACGAAAGTGAAAGTAAACTTTCAACAGGAAACAAATGAATACGAGTCACGTCTTAATAAAACACATGCACATGAGTCCCAGCTGGGCTCCAACAGCTGCAGCTTCTCCATGTTTTCTACTCTAGTGGATATATTTTGGGCTGATTCAGAGCTTGTTTTTTGTTTACAGTTAATATGCTTATATTAATTTCAGACTGTTTTTAATTTAGCCCAACTAATAAATAAAGTAATACACCCTGCTGAGTGTCCGAGTGCTCATCCATGCCGGCCAAAGGGTAGGCAGTAAATGTTGGGGGGGATAAATGCCCTGGCCACGGGAGTGAGCGTGCACTTAGAGAAGCAGTTTTACTGCTCCGCTTTGAATTCACCTCTGAAATGGAAAACAGAGCGACGTGTGAATTGTTTAATGTGTCGTTTTAGGATGGTGGATTCATGGACAGACAGGATTCACATTATTATATCAGCCTGACATGTGTTCCCCCTCTGTAACACCAACCCAACACATATGACAAACAGGTGAATTAGTGGTTCATGGTAACAGAATCACGTTAGAGGGCAGGGAGGGTTAGCAAAGACTGGCCACCCTCAGACACACCCACAGAGGATGGACAGATGGAAAAGAGATTAAAGGAACAGATATTGTTCATATACCTGCATGTGATGTCGAGTCAGACAGAGATCGTGCTGAACAACACAGAAACACATATAAAACATAAAACAACATAAGACCACACAGGTTCTCATGTTGGATTAAAAGCCAGAGAATACAAGTGAGTTTTAAGATGAGATTTAAAAGATTCGAGGGTCGGGCCCATTTGGTTAAATGACGAGCGGCTGAGTTTTGTACTAACTGTAAGCGTGAGAGAGGTTTGATTAACGGCAATGTAAAGTGCATTACAATAGTCTAAACGAGTTGAAATAAAAGCATGAATCACATGCTCAAAGTGCAATGCGTAACATGAGTCTCGTCTTAAAAGGGTCGTTTTACAGTCGCCTCAGCCGAATGCGAATGTGACGTCAAAATGTCGTAGACCTCGCTGGCGTGCCAGGATTTTTGTCACGGGGCAGAAGTTCTATTTTATTTGAGCATGCTTTTATTGGACTTGTTGTGGTTTTATTTGCTGTGGTTTTATCTTTTATTTGCATGCTTTTATTCTGAAATGTGTGGTGTTTTTAATGTTGACTTCCGCCAGTGAACAGTGGTAATCAGGCTAAGGAATTGCACCTGAGAGTCAGAAGGGGTTGATTGGTTTTTAAAGAGCAGAACAGCAACAGGAAAGAGGCAGATTACATTTTCACTCTATTTTTTTCAGTGGCGAGCGACAAAGTGGAAACAGGAACAGAACAGATCCATTTGACCGACTCGACTGAAGCGTGGCGTCATGACGTCATATATCCAAGGTTGTGTCATGGCGGCTCGTTTAGAATACGATCTCCTATTGGACTAAAATAGTTCACCAAAACGTGTTTCTGAAAACATTTGAAGCGAGAAATAGGCTGTGCAGTTGCTGAATCTGTCTTCATTTCAGCTCAACAAAGATAGATCAAAAAAGATTTTTGTCTGCGTTGCGTTCAACGGACGGGGGGATGACATGCAGCAAAGAGCTGCGGAATTGAACCTGCGGCCGCTACGGCAAGGACTGAGCCGTAGTACACGGGCGCACGTTCTACCAGCTGTGCCATGCAGGCACCCAAAACCTTGGTTTATTTACAATATATTAATATAATATATTGTCAGGTTAGAGACACTCTGTGACAATAAACCAGGGACACGCCCACCTATATGGATGTTTTTTGGCGTCTTTTGTCAAATGGAAATGTGTTTTGTGATCATTAAATAGATTTGCAGTTATGTCATGATTTCTTCCTGAATCTACCAAGTAACAAACTTTTATCAAAGGAAAGTTAAAGCTCAACTACACCCAAATTTATCTAGTTTTTTTATTGAAATTTCAGCAGTTCAAGTCAAATGAATAGCTTTAAATGGTACAAAGGTAAGTGGTGAACTGCCTGAAGTTAAAAAAAAGTAAAGTTACCAAAACTGAAAAATAATGTACATTTCAGAATTTTACAAAGGCTTTTTTCAAGGAACAAGAAATGGGTTAACAATGTAAAGCTGTTCTGCAGCAATGGAGATTGATCAAGCTTTGAAAGTTGGTGCTACCAATTCCCACAGGTGTTCCAACTTGTCTGGATTACTTCCAACCCCTCTGTCTGTCTGTTTGTATAAAAGTATTGTTGGAACACACTGTGGTACCGTACCCTCATGAGCATTATTTGAACCGTATTGTACTGCAGAAAGTAGTGTGTTGCTATAAAAATGGCTGGAAAAAGGCAATTAACAATGGAAGAGAGACAGACCATCATAACACTTAAGAATGTTGGTCTTTCCTACAGAAAAATTGCAGCAAGAAAGCCATTGCTAAGTTGTCAGAATAATAAAAAGAGGCTTGCCTGGGCCAAGAAACATCATCAATGGACTACTGAAGACTGGAAGAAGGTGCTATGGACTGATGAATCCAAATTTGAAATCTTCGGTTCATCAAGCAGGATTTTTGTACGCCGTCGAGTAAGCGAAAGGATGGTTCCTCAGTGTGTGACATCAACTGTCAAACATGGAGGAGGAAGCGTGATGGTCTGGGGCTGTTTTGCTGGATCCAGGGTCGGTCAATTGTACAGAGTGAAAGGCACCCTGAACCAAAACGGCTACCACAGCATTTTAGCAGCGCCATGCAGTACCCTCTGGTATGGGCCTAGTTGGTCAGGGGTTCATCCTACAGCAAGATAATGACCCAAAACATAAGTCCAAGCTATGCCAGAACTACCTTAGCAAAAAAGAACAAGATGGTGAGCTTAAAAACATGGAGTGGCCAGCACAGTCACCAGATTTAAACCCTATTGAGCTGGTTTGGGATGAACTGGACAGAAAAGTGAAAGCAAAGCAACAAGTGCCACACGTTTCTGGGAACTTCTGCAACAGAGTTGAGAAGAACTTTCTGAAGAATATTTGATTTCCATTGTAGAAAGAATGCCATGAGTGTGTTCAGCTGTTATATCTGCCAAAGGGGTCTACTTTGATGAGTCAAAAATGTAGAATACCTTTTGGTTTATGAATTGATTCCATGATTTCTTTTTTAACTTAAATTGTTCATTTGTTCTATTCTTTCATTTCAAAGTACAATAAGACATTGAACTGCATGAATTTCAATAAAAACCTGGAAAAATTGGGGTGTTCTAAAACTTTTGACCGGTAGTGTATATAAATATAAAAGATATATACGATTAAAACAACAATGTGTATGTAAAGATAATGTTTGAAAAAACTTTTCAAAACAAAAGATGCAAAGTTTTTCACAATAAAAACATTAGGACATTAACTAGTACAGGAAACAAAAGAACACAAGCATCAGAATAAACAAAACTCAAGCACTCTTTTTGGTGCCGTGGTATCGACAGAGGTATTGAGTACCGAGCTGCAAAGATGAATTGATTGATTGTCAACTATTAAATTTATCTCCAACTATTTCAACAATTGATTAGTAATTTTTTATGAAAAAACGTTATACCTCTGTGAATGCAGCTTGTTAAATGTGAATATTTTCTACCTCTTTTACTTCACGGACTGGGTGTAGTGACAAATATACCAATGCATTCTCTGAATGGCTGCAAATCATATGGTATGAAAACTTTTGCACAACAATTCGTATGATATCCTATGAAATAGGCCGGTTTTATTGTGTCTTAAGTGTCTTTTCTGATTATGTACTGCAATGTATAAATGTTGTGTATCCACCCATTTCTTGTGAAGCACTTTGTGATTTTTATCTGTGAAATGTGCAATACAAATAAATTTTACTTACTTACTTAAATTACTGCTACCGCTGGCCATTCACATGAGAGTTAAGTTTAGCGGTCTTTACGGTTAAATTCAGCCGAGAAAAGGTGATAGTGAGCTGGGTACAGATCACCGTGGGGTGACGTCATTTCAGAGACTGTTACAGTTGATTTTGGCTGACAAAAAGTGAGTGTCATGCAGCGAAGTTTAGACCAGTTAAGATTAGAAAAAAAGATTGTGGTTTGGATTAAAACACTACCAGGACAAAAACACCTGTTTCCTGGGTGAAAGTCTTGTGTTTTTTCCTTAACTTCTTCAGGACATGAACATTTGTTTCCTGGGTGAAAGTCTTGAGTCTTGATAGCTCAAAGTTTGTTATTTCCTGAAGAACGGCAACACACAGAGAGTGGAAGGTGAGGTACATGAGGCGGCAGATGTGAGGCAATTATCCTAGAAATGTGTTCAACCAGACTACAGTGATTGTGGAAATCAAGCTAAAAATGCACAAAAATTGCAGGAAATTCATTGAAGAAAATGGCCAGTGTATACACTGCATACACTTTATAAAATTCCAGTAGTGCTGACCCTGAGAAAGAATACAAACACAACTTCGTGATTTTATTGTGAATAGAGACCAAATAGAAAACAAAACATGAAAAGTCAATGGCATTTCCACAATTTCATGATCACAGCTTCCACATATAAAGGACTTGACTTAAAAGAAGTTTACAATGTAAATGAGGAATCTGTTCAATCATTCTGAATTATTTTGTAAATAGATCATTCTTTTTTTTTTTTTTTTACAATAACCTGAAAGATTGCTGAAAGTGTGATACTGTACAGACTAAACTGATCAGCAGTAAGAAGGTTTCTCTGACATAAGGAGACTCTCCGCCCTACAAAGGACACAGAGACATTGAGGAACCAGAAGACCTGGACCTGAACCCTAAACCTAAACCCTACCGACAGGACAGAGACACTGAGGAACCAGAAGACCTGAACCCTGGACCTAAACCTTACCCACAGAACACAGAGACATTGAGCCACCAGAAGAAAAGATCCCAAACCCAGGATAGAGAGGTTGAGTGAATGTGGTGTTGAAGGTGTAGAGGTGGATCAGTGAGTCAGAGGAGACTCTGTAGAAGGACAGAGTGCCAGCAGGACAGTCCACATACACTGCTAATCTACTAGAGACAGAAGAGGAGAGAGGGAGGATTGTTTCTCTGTTATTGTGACTGACAGAGTAACGGCGTTCAGAGCACTCGAGACTCCAGGACTGATCATTCATCCCAAACACACAGTCTCTACTGTTTCCTCTCCTGCTGATTCCTCTGTAAGTCACTGATATATCAACTCCTCCTCTCCTCTCGACCTCCCAGTAACAGCGACCAGTCAGACCATCTCTACACAGCAGCTGAGGCCAGCAGTCAAACCTCTCTGGATGATCAGGATAAGGCTGATCCTCCTCCTCTACCCGTGTCAACGTCCTGTTGTCGTCAGACAGTTTGAGTTTTCTGTGTGCTGTGTGTGTGTCGAATGTGAGTTCACAGGAATCTGACGGAGAGAACGAGACACGACACAGCTGCAGTTATTAACCAAACAGCACTTTGAGGATGACATCAGAGTGATGTCACAGTTTGATGAATGAATGTGCTTGAGAACTGATTTTAGAATCCTTTTATTAGTTTATAAGTCTCTTATTGGCCTTGGTCCTGAATGTTTCTGGGATTATCTTTTATGGTATGCAGCAACACAATGAGCCAGGTCCAAAACCACTGGCTCTGTGAGGACAGCAGGTCCACCAAATAAGCTGTGTAAAAAGTCTGAGATAAACTTTGCTTCCAGCCCATCTATGCCCAAAATGCGTAGGTCATTACGGTGCGAGAAGTCGTGATGTCTAGCTTAGCCTAAGGTTTGGTGTTGACATCGGCGAGCTGACCATGATTATCTTTCAATGTGTCCATGGGAGCAACAGTGTATATACCCTCTACCACATCATCAATGGGGTAGTGGTGGCCTAAAGGTTAAAGAAGCGAGCTTGGGACCGGGAGGTCGTCGGTTCCATCCCCAGACTGACGGGATAAAATCTGAGTGGGGAAAGTGAATTCACTTTGCATTTAAGCTTCACTATTAGCACGCGCCATGCTCCCAGCAACTTTGGGTTCCGTCGTGGATGATTTTCCTTTACCTGGTTGTTTAGTAGGGCCCATTTAAGAGTAAATAGCAGCTCGAAATAAATTTAGGGTAGGACTTCATAAAAAAATATGAAAAATTTGGGACCTTGTGGAATACCAGTCTACTCCATTTGATGCCCCCCAGCGACCCCTGGTTCATAATGTTTCCTCACCTCATGCTTTAATTGCCTTTTACATTATATCTCTGTGAGTGTGTATGTGTGTGTGTGTCTGTGTGTCTGTTTGTGTGGAGGGGGTGGGGGGTGACATTATGATGTGATGCACTTTGTATTGCACGACTTTCCCACGAAAAGTGCTATACAAATAAAGTTTGATTGATTGATTGATTGATGAAATTAAAAACACACTTACACTTCCTCAGACCTGATGTCAACCATCTGACTCCAGCAGGCTCCACCCTGGAAAGAGGAGGGTGGGTGAGTGCAGCATTGAAACATGGCCATTACATCACTCTATCACACACAGCTTTGTTCTAATCACATGTAGGGTTATTTGATTTATTTAAAAATTATATTCATTTATAAATGACAAAACTCAAAGAGATCTGTCACCAGCTTTGACACAGAAAACATTGCGGTTCTATTTGATGACCTTACTGCCTCTTAAAGACGTTACTGTGGCGATGGTAGGCGGGGGATTAAGTGTTGGCTGCACTTGATAGCGGTAGATAGTAGCTGGCAAAAGAATCCTGTTGAAAGGATTTTAATAGGATGAATAGCAGAGTGGTGCTGTCCATATTTCCGCTCGTCGACTCCACAGGAACTGAAGCAACTGCAGAAGACAAGGAAGATGGCGCTGTCCAAGTGAGTAGCCTGATATACGCCATGGGAAACGAGTTGGAGAATATCTAAAGATGAGTTGCCAAGGAGGACCACGGAAATCAATTTGACCATGTGATAGCAACGTTCAATGAGTATTTTGTGCCACGAAGTGATGATGAAATGACATTACTGAACGCGCACTGTTCCACCAGCGAATGCAGAAGCTGGAAAAAGCAAAGACTTTCATCAGGGCTCTGGATGAACTGTCTGAACATTGTGACTTCAGCACAAATAAGGAAGATAATATCCGTGACAGGATTGTTGTTGACAAAGATGAGTTGTGTCTGTCTGCCAACAGAAAAACTCTGTCTGGTTTGCTCATGTGTGCCACCTGGTGGTTGTTGTGCACATTGCAGCTGCTACTGGAAGGAAATCTTTCACCTCCGCCCGGTAATCTCATGAAATGAAACTTAAAACCTCTGAACACCCACACAGGTGTTTTCACTTATTCTGGCTGATTAGACCTCTGCTCAGGTTGAAGGTGGGCCGGAGCTTAGATGGGAATTTTTAGGTCACAAATCCTTTCTACCAATAAGATTTGTCTTGCACTTACATGTGCAACAGAGCTAACAAAAGGCTCAGGAAGCTGTCAATCAATCAGTGTAAACACAGTCACACAGTCCCGGGAAGAGGTCTAATCAGCCAGATTCACTGAGAACACCTGTGTGGGAGTTCAGGGCCTTTAAAACTTCTGTACTCTCTCAGACTGCAGCCTCTTCATACCTGAGAGTGTCCAGTCTCCATAGTGGATCCTCCATTCCAGCAGACAGGAGCTTCACTCCTGAGTCTCCTGGATTATTGTAGCTCAGGTCAAGCTCACTCAGATGGGAGGGGTTGGAGCTCAGAGCTGAGACCAGAGAAGAACAGCCTTCCTCTGAGATCAGACAGCCTGAAAGACTGCAAATACACATAACACACAGGAAGCCTCTGTGAACATGTGGAGCCATGTCGTTATTTTCTGGTACATTTTAAATACTGGAAATTGTTGGTCCAGTATTTAATTAGTCAACAACAAGGGCAAAATAATGAAAAATAGCCTACTTATGGAAAGTGATTCTTAGTCTAGAAACTACTGCAGAGGTTAAAAAAATTATTAACTGTTTATAAACTAAAGCTAATTAGTGTTTAAATGGTCATCAGATGAACATGTTGATGAATCCTGACCTGAGAGTCTCCAGTGTACAGTGTGGACTCTTCAGTCCAACAGAGATCAGCTTCACTCCTGAATCCTGCAGGTTGTTGTTACTCAGGTCTAGCTCTCTCAGACTAGAGGACTGGGAGCTGAGAACTGAGGACAGAGCTTCACAGCTTCTCTCTGACAGATTACAGCCACTCAGTCTGGAGAGACAATAGCAAGGAAACAAGTTACTTATTATTAACTCCTGTTGAAAGATAGCAGATTATTTAATGATGAATACATCACACTTACAGAGCTTTGTTGGAGGCTTTGACCACTGGCAGCAGCCTCAGAAGAGCCTCCTCTGAAGCAGAGTATTTCTTCAGGTCAAACACATCCAGATCTTCTTCTGATGAGAGTAAGATGAAGACCAGAGCTGACCAGTCAGCAGGAGACAGTTTATCTGTTGAGAGACGTCCTGAACTCAGGGACCGTTGGATCTGCTCCACTAGAGAACGATCATGCAGTTCATTCAGACAGTGGAACAAATTGATGCTTCTCTCTGCAGACAAAACCTCACTGATCTTCTTCTTGATGTAATCAACTGTTTCCTGATAGGTCTGTGAGCTACTTCCTGTCTGTGTCAGCAGGCCTCGTAGGAGATTCTGGTTGGTCTGCAGTGAAAGACCCAGGAGGAAGCGGAGGAACAAGTCCAGGTGTCCATTTGGACTCTGTAAGGCCTTGTCCACAGCACTCTGGTAGAAGTGTGTCTCTGCAGATTCCTCTGTTGTTTGTTCTTCTGACAGCAGGTTGACTCCAGAGTTGGTGAATGTCAGATGGACATGAAGAGCAGCCAGAAACTCCTGAACACTCAGATGGACGAAGGTGAACACCTTGTCCTGGTACAGTCCTCTCTCCTCTATAAAGATCTGTGTGAACACTCCTGAGTACACTGAAGCGGCTGTGATATCGATGCCACACTCTGTCAGGTCTGATTCATAGAAGATCAGGTTGCCTTTCTGCAGCTGCTCAAATGCCAGTTTTCCCAGGGACTCAATCATCTTCGTGGTGTCTGGAGTCCAGTGTGGATCAGACCCAGCTCCTCCATCATACTTGATGTTCTTCACTTTGGACTGAACCACCAGGAAGTGGATGTACATCTCAGTCAGGGTCTTGGGCAGCTCTCCTCCCTCTCTGGTCTTCAACACGTCCTCCAGAACTGTAGCAGTGATCCAGCAGAAGACTGGGATGTGGCACATGATGTGGAGGCTTCGTGATTTCTTGATGTGGGAAATGATTCTGCTGGCTTGCTTCTTATCTGTGAATCTCTTCCTGAAGTACTCCTCCTTCTGTGGGTCAGTGAACCCTCTGATCTCTGTCACCATGTCAACACATCCAGGAGGGATCTGATTGGCTGCTGCAGGTCGTGTGGTTATCCAGAGGCGAGCAGAGGGAAGCAGATTCCCCCTGATGAGGTTTGTCAGCAGCACACCCACTGAGGTGGACTCTGTAACATCAGTCAGGATCTCAGTGTTGAGGAAATCCAGAGGAAGTCGACACTCATCCAGACCGTCAAAGATGAACACAACCTCTTCAAACCTGCAGATTCCTGCTTCTTTGGTTTCACTAAAGAAGTAATCAACAAGTTCCACCAAACTGTACTTTCTCTCTTTCAGCACATTCAGCTCTCTGAAGGTGAATGGAAATGTGAACTGGATCTCCTGGTTGGCTTTGTTTTCAGCCCAGTCCAGAGTGAACTTCTGTGTTAAGACTGTTTTCCCGATGCCAGCCACTCCCTTTGTCATCACTGTTCTGATTGGTTCCTCTCTTCCAGGTGGGGTTTTCAAGATGTCTTCTTGTCGGATTGTTGTTTCTGGTCTGTCTGGTTTCCTGGATGCTGTTTCAATCTGTCTGACCTCATGTTCATTATTGACCTCTGCAGTCCCTCCCTTTGTGATGTAGATCTCTGTGAACATCTGATTCAGAAGGGTTGGGTTTCCTGCTTTAGCAATCCCCTCAAACACACACTGGAACTTCTTATTTAGTTTAGATTTGAGTTTACTTTTATGAACTCCAGCAAGACTCCCTGAATAATACAGAAGAAAAAGATCAGTAAGTGATTTATCAAGAAAACAAGCAAGTTAAACCTTTAGAGAAGTCCTCTTACCGCACTGCAGAAAGTCAGCCAGTTCGTCCTGTTTCATTCTCCTCAGGAAGTGCAATGTGATCTTCAGAAATGCCTCTCTGCTGCTCCTCTGCTCTTGGTCCTCACCTTCCAACACCTCCTCATCCTCCCTCTGACTTTCTGAGCATTCTGGGTAATCTGGACTCAGAAACTTCTGGATCTTCTTGAGCTCGTTTTTCACAAAAGTGACGATGTTCTCCTCCAGTAGCTGGAACAGAAGATTATATGAATCAAAGTGAAATCATGGAAGCAAACATCAGATACTTTGTCGGACAGCCTGACAATCCACTGGTCTGAAAAGTGCAGAATGGAGATGATACTGAACAGAATAGATGTAAAAGTAGTTGTTGTACATTACAGACCATAAATATGGAGTCAAGGTGTGTTTCATGCTGCTGGGCAGACTGACCACTGGGAACCTCTGAGCTCTCCTGGTCGAATCTGTGGAGGAATCAGGAAGAATTAGCTCACATCATGTCTGTCCACACCCCTATAAAACAGGAAACAGCAACTCACAGCTCACACAAACTACTTGGATACTCATAACCTTCCAACTTCCTTCCAAGGACCCCTGAGTTGGAGTTATCCCTGAAAAACAAGAGGAAGTCACTGACTGCTGTTTGTGATTATGCAACAATTAACAAGGCGGTTTTTGTGCGGCATCAGCAGTGATGTACCAGACTGTTGTGGTTCAGAGAATGCTGAGCCAGAACATTTTTTTTGATTCACCAGTCGATCTATGTTCCAACCCTCATCTGTAGTCATAAGCTTTTGGGGAGTGACTAAGAGCAAATGATCATGGATACAAGCTGCTGAAATGAGTTTCATTGGAGCAAAGCAGGTCCAATAATACTGGAAATAAATAATAAAGAAAATGAACATAGAGGTTTAAAAAACTTCTCTGGATAACAGTGAAATCAGTAATGTTATTATGTAATCAGCAGCTTACCTCTTTGAAGCAGAGGGTTGTTGTCCTTTAAAATCAATGAAGTGACCTTTAGACCAGTCACTCTTCATGGACACACAGCTGGGTTCAGGTTCAGCAGAGGCTGGTCTCTGACAGATCCTGAAACACAGAGAGTAAGACCAACAAGTACATATTTTATTATAGTAACCTAAAACAAAGGTAGATATTGGACAAAACCAAGCACGAAAACACAGGTAGATATTAGGGATGGGCATGATTAATCAACGATCAATAATAGATTATTAAGAATTCCTGCTCTAAGTCTCAACCCAGCATAAACTCTGCGTTCGCATGGAGGAGCTGCGATGCACAACGAGCAGAGAAAAATTACCAAAGGGACCTGCAAGTTCAATGACATGGTTATTGGAACCAGCATATCACATTCCGTCACGACGTACCATCACGAGACTGGAAGAAACTCACTACAAAGAACGGAATAAGGTTCCCCGGGCTGGCCAAGTTAGCGCAGAGGTAGGCGACCTGTGCATCCCGGCAACGCAGCTGTTTTCGGCAGCTGGACTGATGGTCACAAGGTAGCGGTCGCGTCTCACCCCAGATCATGTCTATATGCTTATCTTTCTCAACAAACATCAGTAGACTGGTGCAGAAGTTGTATCTGAGTTAGCCTACTGGTTATTTTTTATTAGGCTTTGTCCTGTGCCTTGGATAGTTTTGAGTTACATTTTCTTTAAGAACGCCGGCCAGCCGCTGCAGGTTCTGCTGCGTCAGAGCACCGCACCACATATATCTATAATCTATATGTATAACCTATATCTATAATCTATAACCTATATCTTTAATCTATAATCTATATCTATAACCTATAACCTATAACCTAAATCTGTATCTATAATCTATATCTTTATCTATAACCTCCAGTTTAACTGCCACAAGTTGTTCTTCTTGTAATTAAGATCTCATTGAGAAAAAACACGCTGTATTTTGGTATTTTCATTGCATTTTTAATTTATGAAAAGTTAAATAAATAATGAATTTTAATATAAAAATATGAATGATTAATCGATAGTCGATCGTTAAACGAAGAAAATTTAATAGAATGCCCATCCCTAGTAGACATTGGACAAAGCCAAGGACTAAAACACCAGTAGATATTGGACCAAACCAGGACTAAAAAACAGGTAGATATTGGACCAAACCAAGGACTAAACACATGTAGATATTGGACCAAACCAAGGACTAAAACACAGGTAGATATTGGACAAAACCAAGGACTAAACACAGGTAGATATTGGACCAAACCAAGGACTAAAACACAGGTAGATATTGGACAAAACCAAGGAATAAAACACAGGTAGATATTGGACAAAACCAAGCACTAAAACACAGGTAGATATTGGATCAAACCAAGCACTAAAACACAGGTAGATTTTGGACCAAACCAAGGAGTAAAACACAGGTAGATATTGGACCAAACCAAGGAATAAACACAGGTAGATATTGGACCAAACCAAGGACTAAAACACAGGTAGATATTGGACCAAACCAAGGACTAAACACAGGTAGATATTGGACCAAACCAAGGACTAAAACACCGGTAGATATTGGACCAAACCTAGGAATAAACACAGGTAGATATTGGACCAAACCAAGGACTAAACACAGGTAGATATTGGACCAAACCAAGCACTAAAACACAGGTAGATATTGGATCAAACCAAGCACTAAAACACAGGTAGATATTGGACCAAACCAAGGACTAAAACACAGGTAGATTCTGGACCAAACCAAGGACTAAAACACAGGTAGATATTGGACCAAACCAAGGAATAAACACAGGTAGATATTGGACCAAACCAAGGACTAAAACACAGGTAGATATTGCACCAAACCAAGGACTAAAACACAGGTAGATTTTGGACCAAACCAAGGACTAAAACACAGGTAGATATTGGACCAAACCAAGGAATAAACACAGGTAGATATTGGACCAAACCAAGGACTAAACACAGGTAGATATTGCACCAAACCAAGGACTAAAACACAGGTAGATTTTGGACCAAACCAAGGACTAAAACACAGGTAGATATTGGACCAAACCAAGGAATAAACACAGGTAGATATTGGACCAAACCAAGGACTAAACACAGGTAGATATTGGACCAAACCAAGGAATAAACACAGGTAGATATTGGACCAAACCAAGGACTAAACACAGGTAGATATTGGACCAAACCAAGGACTAAAACACCGGTAGATATTGGACCAAACCTAGGAATAAACACAGGTAGATATTGGACCAAACCAAGGACTAAAACACAGGTAGATATTGGACCACACCAAGGACTAAACACAGGTAGATATTGGACCAAACCAAGGACTAAACACAGGTATATATTGGACCAAACCAAGGAATAAACACAGGTAGATATTGGACCAAACCAAGGACTAAAACACAGGTAGATATTGGACCAAACCAAGGACTAAAACACAGGTAGATATTGGACCACACCAAGGACTAAACACAGGTAGATATTGGACCAAACCAAGGACTAAACACAGGTATATATTGGACCAAACCAAGGACTAAAACACAGGTAGATATTAGACCAAACCAGGACTAAACACAGGTAGATATTGGACCAAACCAAGGACTAAAACACCGGTAGATATTGGACCAAACCAAGGATTAAAACACCGGTAGATATTGGACCAAACCAAGGAATAAACACAGGTAGATATTGGACCAAACCAAGGACTAAAACACAGGTAGATATTGGACAAAACCAAGGACTAAACACAGGTAGATATTGGACCAAACCAAGGACTAAAACACAGGTAGATATTGGACAAAACCAAGGAATAAAACACAGGTAGATATTGGACAAAACCAAGGACTAAAACACAGGTAGATATTGGACCACACCAAGGACTAAACACAGGTAGATATTGGACCAAACCAAGGACTAAACACAGGTATATATTGGACCAAACCAAGGACTAAAACACAGGTAGATATTAGACCAAACCAGGACTAAACACAGGTAGATATTGGACCAAACCAAGGACTAAAACACCGGTAGATATTGGACCAAACCAAGGATTAAAACACCGGTAGATATTGGACCAAACCAAGGAATAAACACAGGTAGATATTGGACCAAACCAAGGACTAAACATAGGTAGATATTGGACCAAACCAAGGACTAAAACACAGGTAGATATTGGACCAAACCAGGACTAAACACAGGTAGATGTTGGACCAAAACAGGACTAAACACAGGTAGATATTGGACCAAACCAAGGACTAAAACACAGGTAGATATTGGACCAAACCAAGGATTAAAACACCGGTAGATATTGGACCAAACCAAGGACTAAAACCCAGGTGGATATTGGACCAAACCAAGGACTAAAACCCAGGTGGATATTGGACCAAACCAAGGACTAAAACCCAGGTGGATATTGGCCATTAACACCAGTATATAAACTGCATTGCAGCCAGTGAAGAAATGTGTTGTTGATACATTTGACAAAACTACTTTGTTTTCTTTGTAACAAAATACTGTTGAAAAACAAACTCCATTGTCGAGCATGTTGAAAATTCTTCTTCAATCAAGTTCAATGGCTACTGTTTCACAGTACTGTGCAGGGTCCGAAATTAACACTTGCCTGTCGTCAAATGTTGTGACAAGCCGACACACAAATGCATAAACGCTGGCGCACACACCAGCCACCAGTCATTACCTTCTGTTTATGGATAGCTAATGTTTAACTCAGGCTAGTTAATTAGCTAGTAAGGTGTGATTTTTGGCACCCAGCCTTCCAAAAGAAAGCACAGGAAACAGAGTCTCAGTTCCCCTGTCCGGGAGGCTCCAACACACTTTCCACACTTCATGTCTGTGGACAGCTGTAGGCTTGTACTGGTGATGATGTTTTTATGCATTGTCAGACACACGCAGCCACTTCCCTGAAAGCGTTTGCGGGACTTACACAAGTCCACAGCGGCCCGTATGTCCAAGCCTTTCTCCAGCGCCTCCACCTGCAGGTTGTCTGCTGTGTGTCTGCCTGGTCTCGGATGGCCGACTTAACTTGATTTGTGAGGACTATGGTTAACTGCTCCTCAGATCTCTGCAGGGTAAATCCAGACAGCTAGCTAGACTATCTGGCCAATCTGAGTTTTCTGTCGCACGACTATTTAGCAGAGGAACCGTGGCTCCGTCCGGAGCTTAGCTCCGCCCAAGACGATTGTGATTGGTTTAAAGAAATGCCAATAAACCAGGGCACGTTTTTCTCCCATCCAGGAATGCTATGTGGACTAGCCAGACCCTCCTCCACAGTGCTGTGGAGGAAGGTCTGGCAAAGCGAGAGACTAAAACATAGATAGATATTGGACCAAAGCAGGTCCAATGCTAAATTGAGATCTATACTTGAAGACTGGTTTTACTGGACAGCTTTCAGATATGAGAATATGAATGTATGTGAAGAAGAACGATGCTGAAAATAAACATACAGGTTTATGAAAATGTATCTGGATAACTAAGAGAGAAACATGAATCAGTAATGTTATAGTGTTATTACTGTAACAGCTTACCTCTTTGCAGCAGAGGGATGTCGTTCTTTAAAATCAATGAAGTGACCTTTAGACTGGTCACTCTTCATTGACACACAGCTGGGTTCAGGTTCAGGTTCAGATTCATCAGAGTCCAGTCCCAGGATGGTCCTGTTAGACAGGAAGACCATCAGAGAAGGACATTAACTTTTTAATCTTCAAAAACAGAAGCTGGTGGAGAAACTAGAAGCTATTAACCAGAATAAAAAATCTGAAGCTTGTCACTGAATGAGTTCTGCTCTCTGCTCATCCTGCTCTCTCATTGGTTGTATTTCTGGGAGAACAGGAACATTGTAAAGACTTCAGGACTTATGTCATCTTTCTGTCCTTTAAAGGAGCCAAGACTTCATTATGAGATTTAATCTCACCTTTCTGTCCTGTTACATGTTGAAGAAGTATTAATAAAGTTTTAGTGTGCAATAACATGTGCTGCTCTTTTAGGAAGAGTTTGTTCTTTTAAATATTTTGTAACACAGTTGATGTTATAAAGTAACTGATGCTGACTTACTCTGCTGTTGATGAAGCTTTAAAACGCAGCGGTGGCTTCGTGGACCGGTCCCTCTTAATGGACACACAGCTGGGTTCAGCTTCAGCTTCAGACTCAGGTCCATGTCTGTGCTGCTGCTCTCGGCTTCAACACAGACAGACAGACAGAGGTTTGAGTGTGAATAATGCTGGTGGAGTGATCTGAGTGCTGGACAGTTAAAGATGGTCCTCTCACTTCTCAGCTTTGGGTTACATTTGGGTTACAAACTGTAAAACGTTGTGGTTAGGGGTTGTCATCTCACCTCTGAGCTTTGGTCTGTCTGTCCTGTTCTCCACTCAGAGTGGTTCCTCTGTCCTGTTCTCCACTCAGAGTGGTTTCTCTGTCCTCACACTGATCCATGCTGCTGAACTCATCAGCTCATCATCTGGAGAGGAAAACACATAATTTCTCAGTAGTTCTTCTGTAGTTCTACTATGAGTCCAATAGATGGAGCCAGGAGGCTGCAGACCAGCTCACACTAACAGACACTTCCCCACCACTAAAATATATTTCAGTTACACGGCAGCCTTTATTTGATCTGAAATAGGGCTAAAAAATGTGATACAGATGCCAAAAACCAAATTCACAGAACACAGTCAGAACCCCCCCCCCTTGAGCTGACCTACCTGTGCCTCCAGCTGAGCTACCTGTGCCATTATTTGATTCACAGCCCACAGACAACAAAAAAAACAAGCACGAAAAAACACAATCAAAACACCATTGGCCACACTGCAGCCAGGTAACACCCCCCAGCCCAAAAGAAGGGCATGTGAAAAGACTATGTTGGGGTGCTTTTGCAGACAGCCTGAAGAGCTTGATGACATGGTTGCTTGTGATAATCAGAACTGTCCTCTTCAGTGGTTCCATTTAGGTTGCGTGGGACTCAGCAGCGCACCAGCCAGAGAAGAGTCATGGCAATGCGATGTCTGTGACTTATCACCCACAACCTACCTCATACATTTCGTTATCTTATCTTTATCTAAATGTATTTACATTTTAAATATGTAAAGAAACTGAAATTAAGTTGGTTGTTACTACTATTTAAGTTTATTTAAGTTATGTAAATGTATTCATCTAAATGTATTTACATGTTAAATTGAAATTAAGTTGGTTGTTACTACTATTTAAGTTATGTAATTGTGTTTGCAACCAAAGAACACTGATTTTGCACAATTCTTCATGAATACAGATAAAGGAGGCAGAATTTCATTCAGTCTTTGTGTATTTTATTTACAGAGATGGCTAAAAATCATTACATGTGAGAAGTGACATTACAAAATCTTTTGGAAAACAAAAAAAACATTTACAAAAAAACATTTACATATTAGATGAGTGAGTAGTGAGCATGGTGTATAATTCTAACACGATGGCTTCACAACAATACTTGTACACATATTGGTCAAAGCACAGCACACAACCACAATCTTATCCTCCAAAGTCTTATCCTCCCCCTCACAAGGCACCACAAATCCCAGGCGTATTGTGTCATTTAATATGTTAAACTTAGAGCGCATACACCCTATCACTCGCTCCATGTGGATCCTGCCATGAGCTAACTTCCTGGTCTCTTCCACATCTCTTGTGTTAAGTTGGCTGTGGCCCCTGGTGAAGGCAGGTATTTTCAGTGTAGCACCCACAAGGGCAACACTTTCTTTAATATCAAATCCACGGTCAGCTAACACTAGGTCTCCAGGCGAGAGCTTCTGAAGAAAGCCACAGTTCTCGGTGATCTGCTTATCACTGGCACACCCCGCCCCCCCCCCTCCACCCATGGGAAATGAAAGAGATAGTACCTTGTGGTGTTATGCCAATGAGATATTTCATTGTGTGCCTGCTTTTGTAGTTTGAATATGTCTGTGCCTTTGCACGTAGATTCTGTGCCCTTTCAATGAAAAGCAGTCAATAATAACATTAACACGATTCCCAAACATCTCTACGTACTGATGTGCCATCCTCGCCTGTATACAATGTCGCTTTGGCCAGTACACCAAAGGGCTGAGGAGTGCATGCAGTACATTGATGGTGTCAATGAACAGATTGGATGCAGTTTGTTGGCTAATGTCAAAGAGGTGTGCGAGATGTTCGACAGGCAGATCAAGTCTTAAGCGCATAAGGGTCAGGAGGAGCATTTGAAAATGGGAGAGTTTTCTTTCTTTTGTTTTTGATTTTGGTAAACTGGGAATGTTTTGCATCAGCACACCCATCAATAGACTGAAAGATGGAAGGCCAGTGTAGTACTTCACCTTTGAATCATTGTCCAGGGCCTTTTTGGAGAGCTCTCCCTTCAGTTTTCGATTCTCCTCCTGCAAGCAGATTATTTCTTTAAAGGAACACGCCGACTTAGTGGGAATTTAGCTTAGTCACTGTAACCCCCAGAGTTAGACTAGTCCATACATACCCTTCTCATCTCTTATTGGGACTTTATCTTATTCACTGTAACCCCCAGAGTTAGACTAGTCCATACATACCCTTCTCATCTCCGTGCGTGCTGTAAGGCTGTCTGACGGCTCCAGCAGCATCAGCCCATCACAGAACAGGCAGGTAACTGGTTCCAGTAATCCTACTGCTCCCAATAAGTGACAAAATAACACCAACATGTTCCTATTTACATGTTGTGATTTGTAGAGTCAAGAATATAGTACTTGGGCGGAGTGATATGCTCACAGCAAGCCTGTCTGAGAATATAGTTCCCGGTTTGTTTGCTGTTAGAAGATGGCTGTGTCTCATGTTACGTTGTTTTTTGTACATGCTGTGACTCTACAAATCACAACATGTAAATAGGAACATGTTGGAGTTATTTTGTCACTTTTTTGTCACTTAATGGGAGCAGTAGGCTAGTTGGAACCAGTTACCTGCAGGATCTGTGCTGGGCTAAGCTAATGCTGGAACCGTCAGACAGCGTTACAGCACGCACGGAGATGAGAAGGGTATGTATGGACTAGTCTAACTCTGGGGGTTACAGTGAATAAGATAAAGTCCCAATAAGAGATGAGAAGGGTATGTATGGACTAGTCTAACTCTGGGGGTTACAGTGAATAAGATAAAGTCCCAATAAGTCAGCGTGTTCCTTTAAGTCTGAGGCCACACATGGTGCACTTCTGCTGTTCATCTGCATTCCCCATTGGGACACCATCCTCCCCTGATGTTTCAGTTTCCATAGCTTCCTCTCTCCCTGCATTGTCTGGGGCTGGTGGTAGGGGCCGAGTCTCTTATCCTTCCATCTCAGCCAGAGGTGCAGAGTAGTCTGATTGTAATAACAATAAGAAGAATAAACTGTAAATCTTTGTACTTGTTTTCAAAACAGTGTAATCTGGATAAAAATGATCACGATTTGAAAATTCCATGTTTTTGTATCCGTGATCAGGGACCAGTTCAAAAGTAATCCTTGATTCCACACTAGGGATGCACCAATCCGACTTTTTCAGTCCCGATACCGATACCGATGCCAGGGCTTTGTGTATCTGTCGATACCCGATACCGATCCGATACCGTTGCTGAATTAATAATAAACTGTATACCTTCCACCATTTGGAAGACACTAAAGGCACCAGACCTTCCTAACTAAACATTACTTTCCTAACTAAGACAAAATAACATAGATGTAGTGTATTGAATTCTTATTTATTTGTTATTTAAAAAACAATTGTGCATTCAAATCGAAAATATAATGTAATTAAACTTCTTAAAATAAATTTAAATAAATAATAATGGGCCACCTTTATATAGGTTTATAATGGCTTATTCTACTGTCAGGAGTACATAAAATATCTCAAAAACATGTTAATGTCATCATGTTTACTAAAAGCTTTTATTACTAAAGGGTTTGGCTCCACGACATTATACAATAACTTCATATGAAGGAGAATCCATGAAACAGTTACAGAAGCTAAACTATTTGTTTTGTACAAACTGCAAAGTAGTAAAATAAACTCAAATCGAATGAATACACATACAAACAACTTTAACATTGTTTCCCTTTCAAAACTAAATAGTTGTAAGCTAGTTGTATAACCACTACCTTGGCCACAGGTAAGTTAGGTTGTAGTGTTGTTGTAGTGGGCGAGTGAACGTAGCTCCGCTGTCAGCCTCCTTCGCTGTTTGAATAACGTTAGCAGGTTGGTTGACGTATTTCAGCGAGGCGAGACATCTTAAATCCAGTGTTTTAATCATTGCTCTGAACCCGTCTTTCTCAACGGTCTGTAGCAGGACCGGAGGTGGATTGCGTTCATAATGTTGCTCCGCTGCATGCTTGAAGTGACACGTCTTTAACGTTAGCACGGCCGAGTAACGTTAGAGCGCCGGGCAACAACAGTGGCTAAATTATGTCCAATTTGTTAGAAAGAAAAAACTTGGGAACAACAGACGGCTCCTCTCTTGAGCACACGTTGTTCTGGTGTATCGCCGGTCTTTCTTCATCCTCTAGCTAACTTTCTTCTCGGTTCTTGAATGTGCAGTAGCGACCGGAGCCTCTCCCAGCTTAACAGACTGTTATGCTACCTGGCTAGCTAGCTAGGCTAGCAGCTGTAATGTTACCCAGCATGCCATTCGGCGGTGTAGCTACATTTGTAAATGTTAAATTATTAGTGTTAGAAACTGTTTAAAGGTGCCATGTGTAAAAATTGAGGTAAAAATATCCAAAAAATGAGCTACACGCATCAAAAAAATGAGAAGAAATAAGAGCGATGATGTCACTAAAGAAATGTCAAGTTATAGTGCTGCAGAGATATCAACCTGAATTAGCATGCTAAATTACTAGCCACGGCCCGACAGGTGTTGTAATACCAGTTTCGGCCATGGGAGGCGGAATGCGGGCAACATAACCACCAGCCAAACTGCAATACACGAATAACTCGCACGGCTTGTGGGCGTACTTGAACCTGATGTCAATCGTGTGGAAAGTACAGCCCACTACTATATTTCAGTTCAGGGAAGAGAGCGGAAGAATGGCTGAAGCCCTTGGCAAGAGACCCCTACCACCACCACAACCACCCGCTGCAGGGAAAAAACCGCGCTCGGAATCACAAATAAAATCAGATAAGAAAAGAAGCCGAACCCGAGTAAATATTGGCACTGCTTTCCATCGCTGGAGACAACTGATGGACATGAAAGAAATGAGGTTCGACTCCGAACTTGCAACATTTCTTTTGGATTGGTAAGTAAAACGCTGTTAGTATTTCGCTAGAAGTTTGTTTTATATGTTTGTGTAGTTTTTTCGGGAAGTTATAACATAGAAACGTATCGAAGGCTGTTCGATAAACGTGCTAATGTTAGCGATGGCTAACCGTAGCTGTTAGCGTTTGATAGTTAGCTCTACCCACGGATCCGATCCGGTTTTCACCTGTTATCTACCAGAGCCCGTCTCTACCAAGCTGATGCTAAAATGTAACATTACCTAAGAAGCTTGAAATGTCTTCGATGATGATGAACCCCAAATGGACGCACTAAACATAACGGAAAATATTGCAAGGTGTAATGAGACCGAATGTTTTTGATGACTAATGATAACTTAGCTAGAAGAGGTATTGCTAATGAAAATCAAACTTGATATATGCTGCTAAATTAGCATCAGGCGGGCAGCATACGTAATACGCTAAATAGATGTTGTCCCTAGTTTCACTTGTATATGTGCAGCTAAGAATACTTAATAATTTTTAACTAAACTCCAACTACAACAGTTTTGACGATGTTATGTAAAGTGATGGTGAAGTTATGCATTGGCGATCGACTGGCCAGCTGATTTTGGGATCTGAGACTAGTTCCGGCATTAGGCATAACATTTATACCTGCAGTGTTGAACTGTGTAATTTTTTTTTTTTAGGTATGAAGGACCACTGTCATCCACTCCCATGAAGAAACGGCCAGTACTGACAGATCTCACTCTAACGAGCATCGGGTCAAGTGATTCTGATAAGTGAGTGTACCTGGCTTGTTTCAGGTCCTACTTTGCCCATGTTTCCTCACAGGCATGTTTTACTGTGACCTAGATGTCATTATCATGATTAATTGAAAAGTTCACATTTCTGCCACAGACTGTAATGTCACATTACCTTTTTATTCTTAGGTCTACTCATTTTTTTTTGTGTTCAACCTGTTACAGAGACAAGCGTACCTCAGAAAAGGCCAGCAAGGGCTCGGCAGGTGTGGAAGAATTGGCCAGGCTTGAGTGCAGGTAGGTCATAATGTGATTGCAGGTTCTTCTAAGAGCTTTTCAGTGTTACTTCTCTCTGATTTTGTGTTAATTTAATATTATATATAATGCTGTTTCTAAGCCTTGGTGAAATGAGCATTGATGCAGAGGAACATCTGGATGAACAAGCCATCAATGACTTGAGGAATAGCACGTGAGTATTTTGATCAGCGGAGTTGATGTTGTCACTGAAGAATGTTATCTCAGTGTATATTATGTTATTGACTGTTTTGTCTCATCAGGATTGACTGGGCAGTTAACCCTCCACCTGTAAAGGCATCAGATACTGATGATGAGGAGCAGGACAGCTCTGATGAAGAGTACATCCCTCCACTTTCTCTTCGGTAAGTTTCCTAATGTCTCTTGTACTGACACTTAATACTACCATCAAGTCACAAATGTATAGCTCCACAATTCTTGGCTCACCATCTCAGCTACACTCTGGTATTCTGTTCACCTTATTCTGACACAAGCATTTTATTTTTTTTACCTTCCGTGTATGTGTATAAACTTCCGTTATGACACTTGCCTTCATACACATCCATTCTATTTTCATGAAATGTGTTGGCAAAACTCCTCACACTAACCATCGAAACACAGGTTTTACTGCTGAAAACAGCCTGGTTGTTCGGGTGACCTACTCTACAAGCCTGTTTGATTATGGAGGCACAACTTTATAAAAAAGACAACTTAAATCAGACAGTTGAAACAACAACCATCAATAATTCATTCCAGTGCATTGTCCAATTGGATGTTCCGAGACAAAGTGTCATGTCAGCCCCCCCATGTTTGCATGCGGAAAAAAATATGTTTGTTCACATGTTTTTGGTAACATATCTATGTTTGTACTGTTTGACTGAAACAGGTTGGGTGGAGCTTTACCAAATGTTCCAAACTTTGATGCGCTGCCAGTAATTGGTTTGGAAGAGACTGTACACGACCTCACTGCAGATTTTGAGTCTGAACCATCTACAGATCCTGACAGCTCCAGTGCCTCACCAGCTGATTCAAATGTGCCAACTGTACAGAAGGCAGAGGACATTGTTGGTGCCAAGGCATCGATTGTGTATAATGACTGCTTGAAGTACCTTGCGGCCTTTGTTACACCACCGGTGAAACGGTGCACAGCAATAAATGTGACCGGTGCAACATGCCAACACCATCCACCATTCCTGGTGAACATCAAAGGGAAAGGCACTGCAAGCATGTTAGAATGGGTATGTGACACTTTTGTTATGACAATAACTATGTGAATGTACACTTCAAATGGACACAAACATGTACCCTAACCTCTAAATGTTTTTATGAAAAAGTTAACTTGTAGAAAAAACTACTATAGCTGTTATATAAGTCTATTTTTTTCTTATCATTAGAGCTGTGCTGATGGACACCTTGTGTGGCGATGGGTTTCACAGCCCTTGATGAAGTACGGACTCCAGGCTGGAGACTTTATGCTGAGCACCAACATCCTGCTATCTGGAAACAACTACGCTAAAATTGCACTGCTATTTAGATTTATGAACATGGGCATTTTTTGCCCCAAACACTTTTTTTCTCCATCCAAGACACGTACTGTGTTGACTCCATCAAAAAAGTACTGGATGGAAAAAAAGGGCAGATGTGATTGCAAGACTTCAGGACAAAGATGTTGTTGTCCTTGGTTAGTGATACACATACAGTTCATCTTTCTAAAAAATTATGATGCAGTATTTTTTATCTAACACAAACTCTCTTGTCCTACACATCTAGCTGATGGCAGAAACGACACTCCGGGTCACTGTGCGCAGTACTGTAGTTACACTACAATGGAAAACGACACATTGGAGATCATCAGTGTAGTCACAGTAGACAAAAGACAAACCAACAGACGGTCTGCCATGATGGAAAAGGAGGCCTTCATCTTGACTATGGATCAACTAGTCACTGAAGTTAAACTGGTAGAAATCTGCACAGATGCCCACTCACAGATTGGTGCCCTGATGGGTGAGTTCATATCCACATGTCCTAGATGTTACTTGACATGTAGTCAACATTTGACTTATTTATATCTCTGCATGTACATGTTTTGTAGATCCTGATAAGGGGAGGTACAAGGACCATAGGATTCATCACAGTTTAGATATGTGGCATGGTGCCAAGAATTTGGCAAAGAAGATTGCGGCTGTGAGTGTCCATAGTAGCAGTTTAATTGCACCCCTGTGCATTATAATGTTGTCATTGTTGTGCATTGCTATTAATAACGGTTTTAATCCTTATACCCAGGCAGCCCAGGTAAAAGAACTGTCTGTCTTACTCCTTTGGCTGAAAGATATCGTAAATCACTTCTGGTGGTGCTGCAAAACAGCCGACTCCTATGAAGAGTTCCTGGTAAGTTTTTGTGTCATGTCTCCCTTTTAATTTCCCAAATCTTATTGTAAATTAACCTTATAAATAAGCCATCGCACTTGTAAACTGCCCACTTCCCATTTAGAAGTGGCCACTTCATTCACGCTTTCCGTGATTTACGTAGCTGTCTGAAATGTATTACAACTAATAACGTACAACGTATTACAACTTATAACGTTTTACAACGTATAACGTACAACTTACAACATATTATTGAACAACATATATATGAAACCGGACAATTCCAAGTGGTACCCACTGTAATTGTTCTTTCTTTTTATGTTGTGTATTACAATTGTAGACACTGTGGGCAGGCCTTTTACATCATGTCTGCAACGAGCATGAGTGGGCTATGGGCAGCTGTAAACATGTGCAGCTGGCAGACTCGGAGAAACAATGGATTCAAAGAGACTCTAAAGCACACAGGGCTCTTGTGGAGATAATCCTCAAGAAACGATGGTTGAAGGATGTGCACAAATACCTGCGCTTTAGGTATGTGTGAGAATTGGGGTGAAGTGTTCATTTGACCAACAACTGCTCAGTTCTGCTTAGCTGTCATAATTTGTTCTGTTTTAATTTCATTACAGATCAACGGCAGACCTCGAATCCTTTCAAAATCATATATTGATGTATGCGAGCAAGCGCTTTGCCTTCAGTCCACCGGTGTACGAAGCCCGAGTCCTCCTGGCAGCCCTGGACTACAACTACCATCGGGACCGACCAACTCAGAAGAGGGCAGATGGTACAGAGATGTAAGTATCACGAGAACTACTGAAATCTTTCTTGGTACTTGTCTCCATGTTTTTCTTTAACAACAATATTACCACCCTATTTTCAGGTACAGACGAGTGTACAAGAAGAATGCTAAACAGTACAGTGTCTATGCGCGCAAGACTCCCAAAAGCTACAGCTACATTGGGGGAACTACAGACGCTGGTGGTGAGATGTAGGCTGGAGAGTGGCTCTGGAATGCCCAGGACAAGAACCCTAAGGCCAGATGACCCACGAAGGCTTGGTTTACTTCCACCTGTACCACCCCCACCAACGGCAGAACTTGTACAAAGACAAGTCAGGAGAGGACTAGGTATGCAAAAATTTGCTCCTGTTTAGGTGTAAAAGCAAACATACCACTGGTTAATGGCTGTAGTTGAATGAATGTCCTTCTCTTTCAGATAGCAATGTTAAAACTGGCATAACATATGTACCTCAGTGACGTGTAGTAAATGAATGCAAAATAATATGATCTGGTGGATCCTGACACTGAGTATGACCTGATTTTGGTGGAGGAAGAAAAGTAGTGTCAGGTTTTCCTGTTTGACCAATCAATCAAGCATAATTACAAGTAAATGTTTTGTATGTTTTAGGACCTGATTTACAGTCGAGTTCTCCCCAGTGAAGCCAGAATTGCAGCATCCAGTGTACGCATAGGTGAGTGAAATGCACTCTGTCAGGTTGCTTCATTTTTGTCTGACATGTAAAATGTATTTCAATCATATTGTCATTGCCTTTTGCAACTTCTTACAACTGTTGTCACAGTACAAGCCTCCAGCAAAGAGAAGGATTGGGACCAATGGCACACCCACAAACATTCACACTGTCCATGCAAATATGAGTAAATTTGAATTTGTAGTTCACCATCTTACTTTGTCTAGGATTTAATTTGAATTCCTGTAATGTTTTTTACAGGGTGACTAAAATTTGTGATAGTTTGCAAGTTTTGTAAATAAAACATCGGAACCAACCTATCATCACTACTATTTCATGCTTTACCACAGTTCTTTCAGTCTATAACAGACTGAAACCCAGCAACATTATGTTTGTCCTGATCGTTATTAGAGAGTAATTTGTTCCAGACTGGCAAGAATTATTCTACTGCTTTCTTTCTTGTACACAAATGGTAAGAGCTGGCCTCAGGGTTTGATTGTCAACGACGGACAGAAAGGTTTATTATTGTACTTGTTACAGTTGTACTAACGATACTCTGTAAACGATACTGGTAAAAAAGAACATTTTACTCACTGAATTTAGTCCATCTTTCCAGTTTCAACAAATTGGTTAACTCAAAGCAAAGTAATGTAACAACACAATTTACAGTAAACCTTATGAAAGTGAAATAAAAATAGTTATGTAAACTAAAAGTTAAGAACAAAAAGGTAAACTAAAAGCCATGAAGAAAACCTGTGTATTGGCCCTGAGGATCCGGAAATGTGTCCCTGATTTTACAAACACAACAACTCGGGATTACCAGTCTGTTCCCAGCTCCCAGGGACCCATGCTGCCAGTAAATGTAATGTCTATAGGCGGCATAACGAAACTCTCGGCTCTCTGACCCTGGTTCTCTGGCACGGCCAAGCGCTGTGACGTCTTCCCTATACTGGCGGTGAATACGCAGGAAGCCTCCATCCAGGCAGTAATCCCTAAAGAGTGGTAGGTTGCTAATGCAGTTAGTTTCAGAGACACCGCGTCCAAGTAGCCTAACCTGAGTTGCGGACATTCTCTCACGGCGACGCTCCTCCACTCTTCTGTCCTCTTCAGCCCTGGCTGCTACTGCCCTACTTGCTCGTGTGCCCGTGCCTCTGCCTCTGCCTCTGCCTCTTTGTACAGAATCACCCCTTTTCTTTCTGGTCAGACTGCTCTGACTAGGCTGTGTCTGGCTGGACACTGGGGTGTAATCTTCATCATCATCACTCTGCCATAACAAATAAAAACGGCCTGCTGGTTATTTATTCACGCAAATGTTGGCTCAACATTAGCGCTTGACATTGGCTAACGTTACCATAGCTGCCATAAACATCTTACAATGTTTACATGGTACAATTTCTGGTAAGCTACGCTTTTTTAATATTTCAATTAAATTAAATTATTGTGATTTGATTTAATATTGACTCATTTGGTAAATATTTGGTACTCAAAATGGCTTTCCTGAGGTAAATCTGACATATTGTTCTCCAGCTATGTTATTGACCTCTTCACGCTGATAAAAAACACTGATTGATCGATATTATGTATGAGGAATACATTTTGGTAAGTTGTAGCCTACTGTATCTTTCAAAAGTGTTTTTTTACTATTAGCTAGTAGAGATGATCGGTTCATGTGCGCTAGGGATCTGTCGTGTAACATTTACAAGCGCCAAAACGGTATTTATTGTTTGAATCTGAGAGCTGAGATTTTTTATATCATAACTAACCTGCTCTGTCTAGTCTGTCGGTCTCCGTGTCCTCTTTGCTTCGCGATTTTTCTGTGCGTGAGAAAATTTATGTGTGGCGTGAGAGCGTGTGAAAAGTGTCAATTGCGTGTGTCTCACGGTGAATGCGTGAGAGTTGGCAGCTCTGGTTACGTTGGCGCTAGCTTGGTCAACATCAGCGAATGCTGTCTGTCAAATTAATTTAATTCAAACTAGCAATAAAAATGTAATATGAACAAAACGAATATGAACATATTCACTGGTAAAGGTGAAGGGGAGTAGCTTGAAGATGTCATATTTCAAAATCATGACATCAACCAACGTTCCTCTGGAGTCAAATCGTCCTCGGCTTCGGTTGTAGGGTAGATGTAAAGGTAGGGGCGGAGCTTAGAGATATGCCGTTTCTCGTTTGTTACTCTAGAGTAGACCAATTCACTTTCTGGAGGTATACTGCCCCCATCTGGTAGGCTATGGAATGTGGAGTATGACTTGATTTTCTGCCAGACATTACACATGGCACCTTTAAGTCTCAAATTGTTATATGCTATGGTGTTTTATCCTTTTAAGAGAGTTAGTTGTGGGTTATTAATTGTTGTGTTATGAAGTTACTACCATGAGTGAGAAGGGTACGCAGTTAACAGGGGTCCCGGTGCTGCTACGGACTGAAAAAAAAAAAAAACTGGATCGGCCCGTGGATCTGTTAATTTTTCCGATCCACCGATCCAGCTATTTTGTCAATATCGGGGCCGATACCCAATCCAAATATCGGATCGGTGCACCCCTATTTCACACATCAAGACCTGGGATTTGTCAATCTGGATCACTTTGATCCAAGTGACACTTTTGAAGAACTGGGCCCATGGATGTGACTTTCACACCATACTTTTGTTACTGATAGCTGCTCCGAGTATTTCATGACTGTTACATTAGCATGCCAAATGCCTAATGACCTCCTAGAATGTGTCTGTGTGAAAGGTACTTACACTTACGCTACCGTTCAAAAGTTTGGGGTCGGTATGATTTTAAATGCTTTTAAAAGAAGTCTCTTCTGCTAAACATGGCTGCGCTTATTTGATTAAAAATACAACAAATATCAGTTATAGTATTAAATATTATTCCAGTGTAAATGTTTTCTATGTGAATATATAGTAAAGTAATTTATTCCTGTGATCAAAGCTGAATTTTCAGCATCATTACTCCAGTCTTCAGTGTCACATGATCCTTCACAAATCACTATAATATGAGGATTTGATGCTCAAGAAACATTTATTATTATTATCAATGTTGAAAACAGTTGTCGGTCTGTCAGTTGTACAGTTTTTTTTCTGGATTCTTTGATGAATAGGAAGTTCAAAAGAACAGCATTTGTTTGAAATAGAATCTTTTGTAACATTATAAATGTCTTTACTGTCACTTTAGATCAATTTAATTATTCCTCGATAAATAAAAGTATTGATTTCTTCCCTCCAAAAAATTAAAATAAAATTCTCACTGACCCCAAACTTTTGAACGGCAGTGTAGGTTCAATCCTTTGTCTAGATAAAGAAACACCATTGGACTTAAAACATATTGAGTCTACTTGAATCTGTTACTAACATTTACCTGGAAACGAATGTGCTTCTTCATTCAACTCAGTCTCAGGACCCGGCGATGGGGGTGGATTCACGGGACCTCCCATCTCAGTTGCAGGTGTAGTGTTGTCTGACAGTAACAATAAAGACATTTTGTGTCATATCACAACCTCTATTCCTAAGGAATCCAGATTAGCTATACACAGGGGCCAACATATATTGTATTCTTTTACTATTTACCTGGGTATAAAGGTGCTGCATTATCCAACTCAGCCTCAGACCAGTGTGGTCAGTGCCTAGCGATGGAGGTTGCTGTTGTTAAACCGCTTAAACTGGTCTGTGTTCGTAGCTTTGACCTCAGTATGGCCGAGGTACAGACAAGGGGCCCAGTCAGGACTCCAACATGTCATAGGCAGGTTAGCCTGCACAGTCACCAAATGAACTGCTATGTAGCCTAGATGTACAACATTTAAAACTACGCTTTAGTACATTGGTAACTTAAGCTCATTTTCTAGCCATTTCATGCTAGTTAACAGTTAACATTGGCCTAACGTCAAATCTAATGGTCTGGTTAAGCCAAACAAAACACGCTGGTTATTTGCCCACAACATAACATTTACAGAGAGTAATTGTAACTTACCTTTGTGAAAATGCTTTGAACACACCATCATGTGTGGTGGAGTGTTATTGAAGGTAATCTTGGGCCTCCTTACTGCTGCTATCCATGCCATCCGTCGCCTTTTTGTCACCTCTGAAACATGGCTTGTACTATTAATTTGCCATGCTGGAAAATGATAAAAGGATATTCCCTTCTTAAGCTTTATGCCACTTCTATCGTGAGAACGACTATTGCAGTTAATAACACAGCAGGTAGACGGCATCTTGAACGCTGCGTTTTTCCCTCCATGCAAACTGGCGCCTTACGTTTGTGCCGCGGACTCCCAAAATGCTTTGCGTTCACCACGGGAATACGTCATGATGACGACACATTAGCAAACTCTATAAGGAAGCTATCTGCTCTATCAAATGAGATTACATTTGTGTGTGTGTGTGTGTGTGTGTGTGTGTTGTTGGTTAGAATAACACTGGTAACACTTTATGGTAAGGGTACATGAATTATCATTAATTAATTAATTGGTGTAGGCCTATGTATTATTATGCATTATGTAATCAATGATTCATGTGTTACTGCATTCCTTAGTATCCCATGAATCATCAGGAATTGATGTGCTCATGAATCACGATTTATTAAGCATGATCGTGATTATTTATTTTTCTGCAAAAGAAATGTGGTTGTCACTGCGAAAATTCTGATTAGAACACAACTTGTGTCTAATCTGTGTGTGTCTATGTCTGACCTGGGCTGGCACATGGTCACGTTAAAAAGCGTGTGCGTGCACGAGCGCTACGGTCACGCTCAGTATCTGGTCACCCTACAGTAAATGTATGTTTTGTATTAATTATCTAAAACTGAAAATGTAACTAGCAACTAAAGCTCTCTAATAATTGTAGTGGTGTACAAGTAGGCTATAATATTTGCCTTTTGAAATGTAGTGGAGTAGAATATATATATATATATATATATATATATATATATATATATATATATATATATATATATATATATATATATATATAGGGATGAGCCGGTATGAATGAAACAGCACTTTTCTCTGAGCTCATACAGGCCTGATCTATATCAAACTGAGGTGACATCATCAGCATGTAGGCCTACAGTATAACGTACTTAAGCAGAACCCTGACGTCTGTGACGTTTTCTTTTAAAATGACATTTATCTGAAAAGGGTTTCAGCCGTCCCGGTTCTCCCATATCACCAAATGGAAATACTAGTAACGTTAAATTAAACGTTACGTCATTTCTGTTTCCAGCCTAACGTTAAAATATAACCAGTATTTATATCCATCTTGCTGCATAAAACAACGTTACAGTTGAACTTACGAGGTCTGCCTTCCACGTGTCCACGGCTGCTGATAGCCGTTTTCGTTTCCTTACCCCCAATTTCCACCGCCGCCACAAAGCTCCGCAGCAACTCAGCACACGGCAGATAGAGCGGGACAGGAAGTCGAGCACAGAAGCAAAATAAAACATCCGGTTAATTTTCAAAATAATATCCAGCGTGCTCACTGCGGATCATATTTCCTGCACTCCACCTTGAACACACAGCTCAGAGCTGCTCCCCCTCTACTCCTCTGGAGGGAAACTAACTGGGGTTAGTTACATATGAAGTCATTATGAAATAAAAGAAACACGTTGAAATATGTTGCTGTAAGATCTGCAGAGAGAGAAATGAAGCGCTCCTCTCTTCAAGTGTTTTTAACTGATAAACGTCACAAGTGTTTATAAGAAATAAATACGGTGGCCGACAGGGGCCAACGCCCTGCAACTTCAGAAAACACACACACATACACACAACACAACCAAATACACACAACACATACACACAACACAACCAAATACACACAACACATACACACAACACAACCAAATACACACAACACATACACATACACACAACACAACCAAATACACACAACACATACACACAACACAACCAAATACACACAACACACACACATACACACAACACAACCAAATACACACAACACATACACACAACACAACCAAATACACACAACACATACACACAACACAACCAAATACACACAACACATACGCACAACACAACCAAATATACACAACACACAACACATACACACAACACAACCAAATACACACAACACATACACACAACACAACACATACACACAACACAACCAAATACACACAACACATACACACAACACAACCAAATACACACAACACATACACACAACACAACCAAATACACACAACACATACACACAACACAACCAAATACACACAACACATACACACAACACAACCAAATACACACAACACATACACATACACACAACACAACCAAATACACACAACACATACACACAACACAACCAAATACACACAACACATACACACAACACAACCAAATACACACAACACAACCAAATACACACAACACATACACACAACACAACCAAATACACACAACACACACACATACACACAACACAACCAAATACACACAACACATACACACAACACAACCAAATACACACAACACACACACATACACACAACACAACCAAATACACACAACACATACACACAACACAACCAAATACACACAACACATACACACAACACAACCAAATACACACAACACATACACACAACACAACCAAATACACACAACACACACACATACACACAACACAACCAAATACACACAACACATACACACAACACAACCAAATACACACAACACAACCAAATACACACAACACACAACACATACACACAACACAACCAAATACACACAACACATACACACAACACAACCAAATACACACAACACACACACATACACACAACACACACACACAACACATACACACAACACATACACACAACACAACCAAATACACACAACACACACACATACACACAACACATACACACAACACAACCAAATACACACAACACATACACACAACACAACCAAATACACACAACACACACACATACACACAACACAACCAAATACACACAACACATACACACAACACAACCAAATACACACAACACATACACACAACACAACCAAATACACACAACACATACACACAACACAACACATACACACAACACACACATACACACACAACACAACCAAATACACACAACACATACACACACACACACATACACACAACACATACACACACACAACCAAATACACACAACACAACCAAATACACACAACACATACACACAACACAACCAAATACACACACACACACATACACACAACACAAACAAATACACACAACACATACACACAACACAACCAAATCACACACACACACATACACACATACACAACACACACATACACACAACACATACACACAACACAACCAAATACACACACACACACACACAGAAATACACACAACACACACACATACACACAACACAACCAAATACACACAACACATACACACAACACAACCAAATACACACACACACATACACACAACACAACCAAATACACACAACACACACACACACACACACACACACACATACACACACACACATACACACAACACAACCAAATACACACAACACATACACACAACACAACCAAATACACACAACACACACACATACACACAACACAACCAAATACACACAACACATACACACAACACAACCAAATACACACAACACATACGCACAACACAACCAAATATACACAACACACACACATACACACAACACATACACACAACACAACCAAATACACACAACACATACACACAACACAACCAAATACACACAACACACACACATACACACAACACAACCAAATACACACAACACATACACACAACACATACACACAACACACACACATACACACACACACACACACAACACATACACACAACACATACACACAACACAACCAAATACACACAACACACACACATACACACAACACAACCAAATACACACAACACATACACACAACACAACCAAATACACACAACACAACCAAATACACACAACACACACACATACACACAACACAACCAAATACACACAACACATACACACAACACAACCAAATACACACAACACACACACATACACACAACACACACACATACACACAACACAACCAAATACACACAACACACACACATACACACAACACAACCAAATACACACAACACACACATACACACAACACACCCAAATACACACAACACACACACAACACAACCAAATACACACAACACACACACATACACACAACACAACCAAATACACACAACACAACCAAATACACACAACACAACCAAATACACACAACACACACATACACACAACACAACCAAATACACACAACACACGCACATACACACAACACAACCAAATACACACAACACAACCAAATACACACAACACACACATACACACAACACAACCAAATACACACAACACACACACATACACACAACACAACCAAATACACACAACACAACCAAATACACACAACACAACCAAATACACACAACACACACACATACACACAACACACACACATACACACAACACACGCACATACACACAACACAACCAAATACACACAACACAACCAAATACACACAACAAACACATACACACAACACAACCAAATACACACAACACAACCAAATACACACAACACAAGCACATACACACAACACAACCAAATACACACAACACACGCACATACACACAACACAACCAAATACACACAACACAAGCACATACACACAACACAACCAAATACACACAACACACGCACATACACACAACACAACCAAATACACACAACACAACTCACATACACACAACACAAACACACACACACACACACAACACAAGCACATACACACAACACAACCAAATACACACAACACACGCACATACACACAACACAACCAAATACACACAACCAAATACACACAACACACTCACATACACACAACACACAACACACACACATACACACAACACACGCACATACACACAACACAACCAAATACACACAACACAACCAAATACACACAACACAACCACATACACACAACACACCCAAATACACACAACACAACCAAATACACACAACACAACCAAATACACACAACACACAACCAAATACACACAACACAACCAAATACACACAACACACACCAAATACACACAACACACACACATACACACAACACCAAATACACACACACACATACACACAACACAACCAAATACACACAACACATACACACAATACAACAAATACACACAACACACGCCCATACACACAACACAACCCAAATACACACAACACACGCACATACACACAACACAACCAAATACACACAACACACGCACATACACACAACACAACCAAATACACACAACACACACACATACACACAACACACACATACACACAACACAACCAAATACACACAACACACGCACATACACACAACACAACACAACACAAATACACACAACACAACCACATACACACAACACAACCAAATACACACAACACAAACACATACACACAACACAACACATACACACAACACACGACATACACACAACACAAATACACATAACACAACCAAATACACACAACACACACACACACATACACACAACACAACCAAATACACACAACACACGCACATACACACAACACAACCAAATACACACAACACACACACATACACACAACACACACACATACACACAACACAACCAAATACACACAACACAACCAAATACACACAACACACACACATACACACAACACAACCAAATACACACAACACACACACATACACACAACACAACCAAATACACACAACACACACACATACACACAACACAACCAAATACACACAACACAACCAAATACACACAACACAACCAAATACACACAACACACGCACATACACACAACACAACCAAATACACACAACACAACCAAATACACACAACACAACCAAATACACACAACACACACACACACATACACACAACACAACCAAATACACACACACATACACACAACACAACCAAATACACACAACACACAGCACATACACACAACACACACATACACACAACACAACCAAATACACACAACACAAACACACAACACAACCAAATACACACAACACACACATACACACAACACAACCAAATACACACAACACACGCACATACACACAACACAACCAAATACACACAACACACACACATACACACAACACACACACATACACACAACACAACCAAATACACACAACACACGCACATACACACAACACAACACATACACACAACACAACCACACACACACAACACAAACCAAATACACACAACACACGCACATACACAACACAAACCAAATACACACAACACAACCAAATACACACAACACAACACACACACACACACACACACACAATACACAAACACACACAACACACAAATACACACAACACACGCAAATACACACAACACACGCACATACACACAACACAACCAAATACACACAACACACGCACATACACACAACACAACCAAATACACACAACACACGCACATACACACAACACAACCAAATACACACAACACACACACATACACACAACACAACCAAATACACACAACACAACCAAATACACACAACACAACCAAATACACACAACACACGCACATACACACAACACAACCAAATACACACAACACACGCACATACACACAACACAACCAAATACACACAACACACGCACATACACACAACACAACCAAATACACACAACACAACCAAATACACACAACACAACCAAATACACACAACACAACCAAATACACACAACACAACCAAATACACACAACACAACCAAATACACACAACACACGCAAATACACACAACACACGCACATACACACAACACACGCACATACACACAACACAACCAAATACACACAACACAACCAAATACACACAACACAACCAAATACACACAACACAACCAAATACACACAACACAACCAAATACACACAACACACGCACATACACACAACACAACCAAATACACACAACACACGCACATACACACAACACACGCACATACACACAACACACGCACATACACACAACACAACCAAATACACACAACACAACCAAATACACACAACACAATCAAATACACACAACACAACCAAATACACACAACACAACCAAATACACACAACACAACCAAATACACACAACACAACCAAATACACACAACACAACCAAATACACACAACACACGCACATACACACAACACACGCACATACACACAACACAACCAAATACACACAACACAACCAAATACACACAACACAACCAAATACACACAACACAATCAAATACACACAACACAACCAAATACACACAACACAATCAAATACACACAACACAATCAAATACACACAACACACACACATACACACAACACACGCACATACACACAACACACGCACATACACACAACACACGCACATACACACAACACAAGCAAATACACACAACACAACCAAATACACACAACACACGCAAATACACACAACACACGCACATACACACAACACACGCACATACACACAACACAACCAAATACACACAACACAACCAAATACACACAACACAACCAAATACACACAACACAATCAAATACACACAACACAACCAAATACACACAACACAACCAAATACACACAACACAATCAAATACACACAACACAATCAAATACACACAACACATCCAAATACACAAACGCACTGCAAATAAAAAACGATGCAAAAAGAAAAACACACAATCCCCGAAAACAAATGCAACAAAAGACGCTGAATCCAGATTCCAGACGGAAGTTGCAAAGAGCTGCAGGACGGAACTGAACCTGCGTCTTTACGGCGAGGACTGAGGCGTAGGACACAGGCGCACGCTCTCCCATTCATAATATATTGTCAGTTTAGAGCAGGGGTGTCAAACTCAACTTCCCAGAGGGCCACACTGGAAAATAAGAGTCACATCAAGGGCCAGACATGTTTAGTTTATTGAAAGGCTTTTACTTAATCGATAAGTAAAATATAATTGACTGTATTATTGATGTGTCATATGGTTTTCTTACTAAAAGTTTGGTCGACATAAAGTCATAAAGAAGTCAGGAGAAAGTTCCTCAGCCGTCATAGAAAAGAAGTGCCCAAAAACGTCGGAAAACATGACAAAAATGTCGGAAAAAGTGACAAAAACGTTGAAAAAAGTGGCAAAAATGTCGGAAAAAGTTGCAAAAACTTCATAAAAAGTGACAAAAACGTCAGGAAAAAGTGGCAAAAATGTCGGAAAAAGTTGCAAAAACTTCATAAAAAGTGACAAAAACGTCAGGAAAAAGTGGCAAAAACGTCGAAAAAAGTGGCAAAAATGTCAGGAAAAAGTGGCAAAAACGTCGGAAAAAGCGGGAAAAACTTCTGAAAAAGTGGCAAAAATGTCGGAAAAAATGACAAAAACGTCGGAAAAAGTGACAAACATTTATGAAAAAGTGACAAAAACGTCGGAAAAAGTGGCAAAAATGTAGGAAAAAATGACAAAAACGTCGGAAAAAGTGACAAACATTTATGAAAAAGTGACAAAAATGTCGGAAAAAGTTGCAAAAACTTCAGAAAAAGCGGCAAAAACTTCTGAAAAAGTGGCAAAAATGTCGGAAAAAATGACAAAAACGTCGGAAAAAGTGACAAAAACGTCTGAAAAAGTGGCAAAAATGTCGGAAAAAATGACAAAAACGTCGGAAAAAGTGACAAACATTTATGAAAAAGTGACAAAAATGTCGGAAAAAGTTGCAAAAACTTCAGAAAAAGTGACAAAAACGTCAGGAAAAAGTGGCAAAAACGTCGAAAAAAGTGGCAAAAATGTCAGGAAAAAGTGGCAAAAACGTCGGAAAAAGCGGCAAAAACTTCTGAAAAAGTGGCAAAAATGTCGGAAAAAGTGGCAAAAATGTCGGAAAAAGTGGCAAAAGCTAGGTGGGCCAAAATTTATGTTTGACCCTAAATTGATATGAGGGCCGGATTATAATCTGCAAGGGGCCAGATTTGGCCCGCAGGCCTTGAGTTTGACACATGTGGTTTAGAGCCACTCTCTGCTGATTGGGTATCACCTGTGACACTAAACCAGGGACACGCCCACTCATAGGGACGTTTTTTGGCAAATGGAAATGTGTTGTGTGATCGTTAAATAGATTTGCAGTTTCATCCTGAATAATCTCCCGAGTGACAAACTTTTATCAAAGGAAAGAAAAGTTAAATCTCAATTTACATTTCTTATCTTTATATATATGTATTATATATATTATATTATATATATTAGCTCTGTACGTTAGCTCTGTTATAAAGATAAAGGGTCATTTTGTTTTCTGCTTGTATCTTTTCTCTCCCTGTATGTGTCATGAAATGTTTTAATATTGTTTGACTTCATGTTGTTTTGGAGCCCAGCTAGACTACAAAATAACTTAAATATGCATTTTACAGATGAGATAATATGTTAAACTACCAGTTCAGTTAAAAATTATGTTGAGTGAATATTTGAATGAAAGCATCTCATGTTGTCGTGGAGTTTTAATATTTTTATCTGAATGGAACTGAAGATGTAGAATGTTTTCATTCAAATTAAAATCTGTTAAAAGTCAAAAAGCAGCAGCTGTATTTCCTCTGAGAAGCCTCTACACCATGGAGAAGGTAAGAAACATATATTACTATATATTATAACATCATGTAAGATATAACATATATCATATAATACCCTTGCGTTGTCCTCCCGGGTCAATTCAATTCAATTTCAATCCAATTTTATTTATAGTATTAAATCATAACTAGAGTTATCTCGAGACACTTTACAGACAGAGTAGGTCTAGACCACACTCTATAAATTCCAAAACCCCAACACACACACCCCCAGACACCTTTTTGACACTCTTGACATTTAGGCTGCGTTCAGACTGCAGGCCAATGGGGGGTCAAGGGACCAGGTCCGACTCTAGCCCAGATCTGATTCCATATCATATGACTTCCATATGTGGTCCTGACTCAGACCACCAAACACCAAGTTATTACCACGAGGTTTACACTTATTTTTGGAATTCATGGACAATAATCCTCATTTGTAGGAAATTATACCACATTTTTTAGTTAAAAAAAAGCAGAAATGATGAAATAAGCTAACTGCCTGCTGTTGGTAGCTTCTTATTGACCATATAAGGACATGAGGGTGGAATTGATCAATATTTAGACTAATATCAGAGGAATGTGTGCTGGTGGATAATCAGAGAGTTTAGTCAGAATACAGTTTTGAAATGCTAAAACTTGAATAAAACATGATCATGAATTGTACATGTGAAGAGCATTGTATGGAATCCATCTACAATTTTGGGTAATTTTTATTTAAAAAAGAAAAAAACAAACATATTTTTCAACACAGCAACCATAGCAACACAGTGAGACTGAACGTTCCCCTGGTTACGTGTTGTTGTTGCTGGTGTCTCTCTCTGAACAGGAAGTGATGTCAGGATGTGAACAGCAGCAGCAGCAGGACCAGCCGGTTCTGATCCACTGTCTGAGTGTGGACCGCTACCGAGAGATCTACCACTCGGTGCTGACGCCAACGGCCCTCGCCACGCTCGCCACCGCACAGCAGGCAGTAAGACCTCAATCTGAGTAGACCGTAGACCTGATACACCCATAGACTATCTGAGTAGACTGTAGACCTGATACACCCATAGACTATCTGAGTAGACTGTAGACCTGATACACCCATAGACTATCTGAGTAGACTGTAGACCTGATACACCCATAGACTATCTGAGTAGACCGTAGACCTGATACACCCATAGACTATCTGAGTAGACTGTAGACCTGATACACCCATAAGACTATCTGAGTAGACTGTAGACCTGATACACCCATAGACTATCTGAGTAGACTGTAGACCTGGGCTCTGAACTAAAGCTCTCACTCAAAGTGGACAAACTTTTTAAAGGTCCCATGACATGCTGCTTTTTGGATGCTTTTATAGACCTTAGTGGTCCCATAATACTGTATCTGAAGTCTCTTTTATATAGACCTTAGTGGTCCTCTAATACTGTATCTGAAGTCTCTTTTATATAGACCTTAGTGGTCCCCTAATACTGTATCTGAAGTCTCTTTTATATAGACCTTAGTGGTCCCCTAATACTGTATCTGAAGTCTCTTTTATATAGACCTTAGTGGTCCTCTAATACTGTATCTGAAGTCTCTTTTATCAGAATCAGAATCAGAATCAGAATCAGAAAGGGTTTTATTGCCAAGTACGTTTTTTGACACATACAAGGAATTTGTTTTGGTGTTGCTGGTGCACATCACACATTCTCTAAATGTAATATTAAACAATATAAGTATAGGTAAACAATATAAGTATATGTACACAGTATGTATTAAATTAAAAATAAAGATAGAAATAAAATAAAATAGATAAATAAAGAGCAAAGAGCATTAGAGCAGAGAGAACAGTGGCATGAAGAGCCAGGTGGAGAGTCAGGGTGGTTTCCGGGCCTTGTTAATAAGGCTAGTGGCGGAGGGGGAAAAAGCTGTTCATGTGGCGTGAGGTCTTTGGTCCTGATGGACCTCAGCCTCCTGCCAGATGGGAGGGGCTCAAAGAGTTTGTGTCCGGGGTGGGAGGGGTCAGCCACAATCTTTCCAGCACGCTTCAGAGTCCTGGTGGCGTAAAGGTCCTGGAGCGGCGGCAGATTGCAGCCAATCACCTTCTCAGCTGACCGAATGACACGCTGCAGTCTGCCCTTGTCCTTGGCAGTGGCAGCAGCGTACCAGATGGTGATGGAGGATGTGAGGATGGACTCAATGATGGCTGTGTAGAAGTGCACCATCATTGTCTTTGGCAGGTTGAATTTCTTCAGCTGCCGCAGGAAGTACGTCCTCTGTTGTGCTTTCTTGACGAGGGAGCTGATGTTCAGCTCCCACTTGAGGTCCTGGGAGATTGTAGTTCCCAGGAAGCGGAAAGACTCCACAATGTTAATTGTGGAGCCACAGAGGGTCATGGGGGCAGGTGGGGCTGGGTTCTTCCTGAAGTCCACAACCATCTCCACTGTCTTTAGAGCGTTGAGATCTAAATTGTTTTGGTTGCACCACTTCACCAGGTGGTCAGCCTCCGACCTGTAAGCGGACTCGTCTCCATCAGAGATGAGTCCGATGAGGGAGGTGTCGTCCGCGAACTTCAGAAGCTTGACAGACTGGTGACTGGAGGTGCAGTTGTTGGTGTAGAGGGAGAAGAGCAGAGGCGAAAGAACACAGCCCTGAGGGGATCCAGTGCTGATGGTCTGTGAGTTGGAGACCAACGTCTGTGAGTTGGAGACGTTTTTATATAGGCCTTAGTGGTCCTCTAATACTGTATCTGAAGTCTCTTTTATATAGACCTTAGTGGTCCCCTAATACTGTATCTGAAGTCTCTTTTATATAGGCCTTAGTGGTCCCTCTAATACTGTATCTGAAGTCTCTTTTATATAGACCTTAGTGGTCCCCCTAATACTGTATCTGAAGTCTCTTTTATATAGACCTTAGTGGTCCCCTAATACTGTATCTGAAGTCTCTTTTATATAGACCTTAGTGGTCCCCTAATACTGTATCTGAAGTCTCTTTTATATAGACCTTAGTGGTCCCCTAATACTGTATCTGAAGTCTCTTTTATATAGACCTTAGTGGTCCTCTAATACTGTATCTGAAGTCTCTTTATATAGACCTTAGTGGTCCTCTAATACTGTATCTGAAGTCTCTTTTATATAGACCTTAGTGGTCCCCTAATACTGTATCTGAAGTCTCTTTTATATAGACCTTAGTGGTCCCCTAATACTGTATCTGAAGTCTCTTTTATATAGACCTTAGTGGTCCTCTAATACTGTATCTGAAGTCTCTTTTATATAGACCTTAGTGGTCCCTCTAATACTGTATCTGAAGTCTCTTTTATATAGACCTTAGTGGTCCCCTAATACTGTATCTGAAGTCTCTTTTATATAGGCCTTAGTGGTCCCCTAATACTGTATCTGAAGTCTCTTTTATATAGACCTTAGTGGTCCCCTAATACTGTATCTGAAGTCTCTTTTATATAGACCTTAGTGGTCCCTCTAATACTGTATCTGAAGTCTCTTTTATATAGACCTTAGTGGTCCCCTAATACTGTATCTGAAGTCTCTTTTATATAGACCTTAGTGGTCCCCTAATACTGTATCTGAAGTCTCTTTTATATAGACCTTAGTGGTCCCCTAATACTGTATCTGAAGTCTCTTTTATATAGACCTTAGTGGTCCCCTAATACTGTATCTGAAGTCTCTTTTATATAGACCTTAGTGGTCCCCTAATACTGTATCTGAAGTCTCTTTTATATAGACCTTAGTGGTCCCCTAATACTGTATCTGAAGTCTCTTTTATATAGACCTTAGTGGTCCCCTAATACTGTATCTGAAGTCTCTTTTATATAGACCTTAGTGGTCCCCTAATACTGTATCTGAAGTCTCTTTTATATAGACCTTAGTGGTCCCTCTAATACTGTATCTGAAGTCTCTTTTATATAGACCTTAGTGGTCCCCTAATACTGTATCTGAAGTCTCTTTTATATAGACCTTAGTGGTCCCTCTAATACTGTATCTGAAGTCTCTTTTATATAGACCTTAGTGGTCCCGTAATACTGTATCTGAAGTGTCTTTTATATAGACCTTAGTGGTCCCCTAATACTGTATCTGAAGTCTCTTTTATATAGACCTTAGTGGTCCTCTAATACTGTATCTGAAGTCTCTTTTATATAGACCTTAGTGGTCCCCTAATACTGTATCTGAAGTCTCTTTTATATAGACCTTAGTGGTCCCCTAATACTGTATCTGAAGTCTCTTTTATATAGACCTTAGTGGTCCCCTAATTCTGTATCTGAAGTCTCTTTTTATATAGACCTTAGTGGTCCCCTAATACTGTATCTGAAGTCTCTTTTATATAGACCTTAGTGGTCCCTCTAATACTGTATCTGAAGTCTCTTTTATATAGACCTTAGTGGTCCCCTAATACTGTATCTGAAGTCTCTTTTATATAGACCTTAGTGGTCCCCTAATACTGTATCTGAAGTCTCTTTTATATAGACCTTAGTGGTCCCCTAATACTGTATCTGAAGTCTCTTTTATATAGACCTTAGTGGTCCCCTAATACTGTATCTGAAGTCTCTTTTATATAGACCTTAGTGGTCCCCTAATACTGTATCTGAAGTCTCTTTTATATAGACCTTAGTGGTCCCCTAATACTGTATCTGAAGTCTCTTTTATATAGACCTTAGTGGTCCCCTAATACTGTATCTGAAGTCTCTTTTATATAGACCTTAGTGGTCCCCTAATACTGTATCTGAAGTCTCTTTTATATAGACCTTAGTGGTCCCTCTAATACTGTATCTGAAGTCTCTTTTATATAGACCTTAGTGGTCCCCCTAATACTGTATCTGAAGTCTCTTTTATATAGACCTTAGTGGTCCCCTAATACTGTATCTGAAGTCTCTTTTTATATAGACCTTAGTGGTCCCCTAATACTGTATCTGAAGTCTCTTTTATATAGACCTTAGTGGTCCCCTAATACTGTATCTGAAGTCTCTTTTATATAGACCTTAGTGGTCCCCTAATACTGTATCTGAAGTCTCTTTTATATAGACCTTAGTGGTCCCCCTAATACTGTATCTGAAGTCTCTTTTTATATAGACCTTAGTGGTCCCCCTAATACTGTATCTGAAGTCTCTTTTATATAGACCTTAGTGGTCCCCTAATACTGTATCTGAAGTCTCTTTTATATAGACCTTAGTGGTCCCTCTAATACTGTATCTGAAGTCTCTTTTATATAGACCTTAGTGGTCCCCTAATACTGTATCTGAAGTCTCTTTTATATGGACCTTAGTGGTCCCCTAATACTGTATCTGAAGTCTCTTTTATATAGACCTTAGTGGTCCCCTAATACTGTATCTGAAGTCTCTTTTATATGGACCTTAGTGGTCCCCTAATACTGTATCTGAAGTCTCTTTTATATAGACCTTAGTGGTCCCCTAATACTGTATCTGAAGTCTCTTTTATATAGACCTTAGTGGTCCCCTAATACTGTATCTGAAGTCTCTTTTATATAGACCTTAGTGGTCCCCTAATACTGTATCTGAAGTCTCTTTTATATAGACCTTAGTGGTCCTCTAATACTGTATCTGAAGTCTCTTTTATATGGACCTTAGTGGTCCCCTAATACTGTATCTGAAGTCTCTTTTATATAGACCTTAGTGGTCCCCTAATACTGTATCTGAAGTCTCTTTTATATAGACCTTAGTGGTCCTCTAATACTGTATCTGAAGTCTCTTTTATATAGACCTTAGTGGTCCCCTAATACTGTATCTGAAGTCTCTTTTATATGGACCTTAGTGGTCCCCTAATACTGTATCTGAAGTCTCTTTTATAGCAGGGTTTCTGCAGGTATCAGCAAATCTCATTTCATGCCCTTTTTCATGCCACTTTAAACTAATTTCATGCCCATGTCCAACTGCAGATTAGGGCTGCAGCTATCGATTATTTTAGTAATCGAATATTCTACCGATTATTCCATTGATTAATCGAGTAATCGGATAAGAAACACTTAGTAAGAAATACTTACTAAACAGCAATAGTAAATATTTATTATTGCTGTTTACTAAAAAAAGGAAACCTGTCGCTTGTATATCAGGGCTCCACACTAACTTTTTGCCTTGGTTGCACTGGTGCGCCTAACTTTTTTTATTTAGGTGCACCAGCACAAAATTTAGGTGCACCCAAATTTTTTCTTGCATCGCCGTAACGCTGAATGGCGATACACGATATTTAGCTCTGTATTTTTTTACAAAGTGGGCTAAATGTTCAGTTTTAAGTCAAAGCCACTTTTCACAAGCTCTTTTATTAAAACAGATTGTGATTAAAATAAAAATCAAGGACAGTTTGAAAATATACAGCTGCAACACATTTAAATGAAAGTTATCTAAAATAAATAGCCTAGGATATATATAAAAAATATATATCTGAGAAAGCTCCTTCATAAGCTTTCAACAACAATAACAGACTGATTAAAGAGAAAGAGGACGCCCGGATAGCTCAGTTGGTAAATATAGAGGTTTGACTCCGACCTGCGGCCCTTTCCTACATGTCATCCCCCCCCCCACCCCCCTCTCTCGCCTTCAGCTGTCCTATCAAAATAAAGGCCGAAATCTTTAGGAAAAAAAAAGAAAAGAAAAAAGAGCGACCTAAAGCCCGAGGGAGTGTGATGGACTGAAGCAGGCTATGCTAGGCTACTCAGAGAGCGACGGCTGACTCATTAGCGGCGTTACACCCGTCTTGTGTAGGCTATGAAATGTCTGTATCGTCACTGCGATGCATTTTTATGAACTATGATCTTACACGCTATTACTCAACCAACTGAAGTTAGCTGCATTTAATAACTTCTAATGTGTGTTTCGCCGTGGCGGCCGCAGTAACAGAGAGTTACCAGCGGAAACACTTGTACCAATACAGGTTTCCCTCTCATACTTAACAATATAAAGCTGTGTTAATAACAATTAAAACTGTAGACAAATGTCGGGAGTTTGGACCAGCGGCGCTGTGTCTCTCCATGTTGCAGGTGAGCCGGCCGGTGTGTGAGTGAATGGGGGGGGCTGCGCGGAGGAGAGATCCAAACACAGGCACGGCTTTCCAGAAGGAACGGGTCATGTACCGCAACATTAAACCATATCCATATAAACGACATTGCTTCGTTAGTGGAGAGGCAGCGGATGTGAGGACGTTAGGTGCACCGGTGCGACCTAGGAAAAATGTTTTGTAAAACCCTTACAAATTTTGGTCGCATTTGCGACCAAATTGGTCGCACTCTCGAGCCCTGTAAAAGACTGGTTTCCTTTTTTAGAAAAAGCAGCATTTTTTATTGCCAAATTCCAAGACCCTTAAAAACAAAAACATTACAATAGTACATTTTTGGTGGCCCAAATGTTAATATTTTTCACCCCATTCCCCTTCTTGCCTCTGGCTCTTTACACTGGATATGCAAAAGAGCTGTTCACTGACCAGAGGCTTTACAGCAGGGCTACTCAACTACACTGTTCTGGGGGACACATTTTCAGAAGCCTAATACACAGTGAGGAGCATAGATATATCTATGGTGAGGAGAAAGAATAAAGAATGCATGATGACGTCATTCACGTGCATATTAAGTAGCCATGCTGGGGGGAGGAGCCGCTGTGTCTCCGGCAGCGGCTACATTTCCAAAGATTAGAAGCAAACTAATAAAAAGTTACACTACAAACCGACAGCTTTCATTTTAGCTTGGTAAAACATTGCTATTAGCAGAGTAGCATGCTGTAGGCTAGTTGTGTAAACAGCGCGGTGGACGAGAGCAGCAGACGTTAGCTACCTTGTGTCGGGTTGGCTCCGTGGGATGGATGAGTACTCTGGAGGTTTGTTACAGAGGTGATGTAGCAGCATGTTTGCAGCTTAAAATGGTCCCAAACTTTCTGTTGTTTTCTCTCGCCTGTCTCGTCAGTCAGTCTTGTGTTTATGTCTGTTCTTGTGTTGTGTCCGCAGAAGCACACACCTCTTGTGCGCTAGTAATAATCATCCGTGCGGAAGATTTACGACTTCGTGCACCAGCCGTAAAAAAAGGCAATTAAAAGGTTCCGCCTGTCAACCATTACGCTATACTTCTGATCGAAATTAGATTTCGATGTTTATATAATCAAAATAAATCGTGAAAAACAATGGTTTTTATTCCATCAAGTTTACATATTTTTTAATGCCTTTGAACATCGAAGTTTATGCTTTTTCATGCCATTTCAGGCCTGAATTTTCACAAAATCTATTTAATTACTTTTCATGCTTTTTAATGACCCGCGGAAACCCTGTTATATAGACCTTAGTGGTCCCCTAATACTGTATCTGAAGTCTCTTTTATATAGACCTTAGTGGTCCTCTAATACTGTATCTGAAGTCTCTTTTATATAGGCCTTAGTGGTCCTCTAATACTGTATCTGAAGTCTCTTTATATAGACCTTAGTGGTCCCCTAATACTGCATCTGAAGTCTCTTTATATAGACCTTAGTGGTCCCCTAATACTGTATCTGAAGTCTCTTTTATATAGACCTTAGTGGTCCTCTAATACTGTATCTGAAGTCTCTTTTATATAGACCTTAGTGGTCCTCTAATACTGTATCTGAAGTCTCTTTTATATAGACCTTAGTGGTCCTCTAATACTGTATCTGAAGTCTCTTTATATAGACCTTAGTGGTCCCCTAATACTGTATCTGAAGTCTCTTTTATATAGACCTTAGTGGTCCCCTAATACTGTATCTGAAGTCTCTTTTATATAGACCTTAGTGGTCCTCTAATACTGTATCTGAAGTCTCTTTATATAGACCTTAGTGGTCCCCTAATACTGTATCTGAAGTCTCTTTTATATAGACCTTAGTGGTCCCCTAATACTGCATCTGAAGTCTCTTTATATAGACCTTAGTGGTCCCCTAATACTGTATCTGAAGTCTCTTTTATATAGGCCTTAGTGGTCCCCTAATACTGTATCTGAAGTCTCTTTTATATAGACCTTAGTGGTCCTCTAATACTGTATCTGAAGTCTCTTTTATATAGACCTTAGTGGTCCCCTAATACTGTATCTGAAGTCTCTTTTATATAGACCTTAGTGGTCCCCCTAATACTGTATCTGAAGTCTCTTTTATATAGACCTTAGTGGTCCCCTAATACTGTATCTGAAGTCTCTTTTATATAGACCTTAGTGGTCCCCCTAATACTGTATCTGAAGTCTCTTTTATATAGACCTTAGTGGTCCCCTAATACTGTATCTGAAGTCTCTTTTATATAGACCTTAGTGGTCCTCTAATACTGTATCTGAAGTCTCTTTATATAGACCTTAGTGGTCCCCTAATACTGTATCTGAAGTCTCTTTATATAGACCTTAGTGGTCCCCTAATACTGTATCTGAAGTCTCTTTATATAGACCTTATCTATGACTATCTGAGTAGACCTGATACTCTCATAAGACTATGAGGCCCAGTTTAAATACATAATATATATATATATATATATATATATATATATATATATATATATATATATATATTATATAATATAATGTTGTGTCTAAGGACTGTGTGTTTCGTTTAAGGACTGTGTGTTGCGTTTAAGGACTGTGTGTTGTGTTTAAGGACTGTGTGCTGTGTTTAAGGACTGTGTGTTGTGTCTAAGGACTGTGTGTTGTGTTTAAGGACTGTGTGCTGTGTTTAAGGACTGTGTGTTGTGTCTAAGGACTGTGTGCTGTGTTTAAGGACTGTGTGTTGTGTCTAAGGACTGTGTGCTGTGTTTAAGGACTGTGTGTTGTGTCTAAGGACTGTGTGTTGTGTTTAAGGACTACGTGGCCCAGGTCCAGGATCTGAAGCAGCGTCTGTGGATGAAGCTGAGTCGTCCTCGGCTGCAGGAGACGGTCGGAGACGACGGACGCGTCACCGTCACCGAGATACTCGACCTGACTTAATACGGACACTGTTTGCTGTGTCCAGCAGGTTCTCATGTAAATAAAGTCTTTTAGTCTCTTCACACCCGGTCTCAGCCGTGATATGGATCAGATGAAGGTCTTCATCATATTTTGTGCATGTTTAAAAAGGTTTTGTAGCTGTAGAATAGCTTTGTGTTGCAGAATTACAAACAGAAGAGCAACAGAAACATGTTTGTACGTTGGGTGCCTTTAAGGACCCGTTCGAAAAGCTTCTGATGGGAAAGAAAAGTTTGGTGGAGGAATAGTTTCATCAGTGGTTAGCCAATCAGAGGAGACTAAACTGTCCAATCAGGGGACAGAAGGTTGGGTTTGGTTTACTATAGCTGCATCTTATAGCCCTGACCTCGCCTCCTCCAGGCCTCCTTTCCTCGTGTCCTAGCCCCTCCCACCGAGGAAATGTTTCAGAGACCAATCCATTCTTCTCCTCGTGTTGACCAGATGATGTGTTTGTTTATTTTGTTGAGAGCTGCTCTCTTGTAAAGTAGGTGGAGTTTATTTCTAGAGCCCATTTAAACACAGTTCAAAAAGCTGAACAAACGAGCACCAAGGTGCTGGATTAACCCTTGTGTTGTCCTTCGGGACCCCAAGGACAACACAAGACGACCTAAGACACGTCGTTTCCTATTATTTAATGTATACTCTGTATGTGTGCTGTGTGTCTGATGTTTTTGCTGCTGCAACACCATTATTTCCCATTTTTTTGGGATCAATAATAAAAAAAATAAAAAAAACTATCTATCTACCAGCAAATTTTGATCCGGCCCACAGATCAATGTATGTTCCCAGTAGATTTTGGCCCTCCTAGATGTGATCCAAACCAAAGACACAGGAAACTGTTGTACAGACTGCAGCTGTGCGACACTCAAAGCAGAATTTGGCAGATTTGCCGACTTTGAGGCTCAGAAATCACCATCGAACCAGAGAGTTATATCAGGCTGGGAAACAGGTTGTAAAAAACAAAAATAATCTTTGATTTGATGAACTCTGTGATGAACTCTGTGATGGCTAAGGAACTTTTTTGCTGACTTTTCAGGGCTTTATGGCGACCCAACTGTTATTGACAAAGCTATAGGAGACACAAATATGTACAGTCACAGGAATTATTCAACTATTGGTTTGAAAAAAGCACGTCAGACATGTCTGGCCCTTAACAAACATGTCTGGCCCTTAACTTTACTGATCCAGACTGGAGGACACGGTGAAATCAGACTCTGGAGACGGGGCTCTTCTCTTCAGAACATAATTTAATAACATTTAAATCCAACATGTACAGTAAAAAACAGCAGTGGAAGGACTGGAGTCCTCTGTGATACTGGGTCATCATTAGATATAGATATATATATTTATATACACTATATGAATATATATATCTGGTAGTTGATTGGACAGAGAGTGTGATGCAGCGCTGCAGAGTCCCGTCTCTGTCTCCGTGGGTCTCCGTGTGTCTCTGAGTCTCTCCGAGGGACGAAGCCAAATACTAAACATTCAGTTTGTCTGTTTGTTTGGGGGGGGGGTCGAGCACTTTAACAAAAGAAAAGAGTTTCCTCGGAGACAAACAGCTGCAGCAGACTGGAGGGGGGGCAGCATCCTTAAAAACACCCCCCCAAACACACATACTGCTGGAGGAAGGGTCAAAGGTCACCCCCCCACCTCCCCCCACACACACACACACACCACAGGGTGAAACTAAAATAAAGGGATAAATGAATCCAAATGAAAGTGAGAGAGAAACATCACTCAGCAGCTGATACTTACGGCCATGACGTCCCAAACGTCCCGCCGGAGGACGCCTGTCTCACCTCGTCTCATCTGTCTGTCTCTCCGACCACGTGCACACGCACACCCACGCTCCTCGCGCTATGACATCACCACCATATTCTCAGTTTCATACGCAGCGCCGAGACCCTAAACATGACCAGGGCCCGGTTACAGTACGGAGACACAGACCCACAACGGGATCTTAATCTGAGGGAGGGACCTCTATCTGAGGGATCTCCATCTGAGGGATCTTAATCTGAGGGACATTAATCTGAGGGATCTTAATCTGAGGGATCTTAATCTGAGGGATCTTAATCTGAGGGACCTTAATCTGAGGGATCTTAATCTGAGGGATCTTAATCTGAGGGACCTGAGGGACCTTAATCTGAGGGATCTTAATCTGAGGGACCTTAATCTGAGGGACCTTAATCTGAGGGACATTAATCTGAGGGATCTTAATCTGAGGGATCTTAATCTGAGGGACCTTAATCTGAGGGACCTTAATCTGAGGGACCTTAATCTGAGGGATCTTAATCTGAGGGACCTTAATCTGAGGGATCTTAATCTGAGGGACCTTAATCTGAGGGACCTTAATCTGAGGGACCTTAATCTGAGGGACCTTAATCTGAGGGACATTAATCTGAGGGATCTTAATCTGAGGGATCTTAATCTGAGGGACCTTAATCTGAGGGACCTTAATCTGAGGGACCTTAATCTGAGGAATCTTAATCTGAGGGACCTTAATCTGAGGGACATTAATCTGAGGGATCTTAATCTGAGGGACCTGAGGGACCTTAATCTGAGGGATCTCCATCTGAGGGACCTTAATCTGAGGGACCTCCATCTAAGGGACCTTAATCTGAGGGATCTCTATCTGAGGGAGGGGCCTCCATGTGAGGGACCTCAATCTGAGGGACCTTAATCTGAGGGACCTCCATCTAAGGGACCTCCATCTGAGGGACCTTAATCTGAGGGATCTCTATCTGAGGGAGGGGCCTCCATGTGAGGGACCTCAATCTGAGGGACCTCAATCTGAGGGACCTCCATCCGAGGGATCTCTATCTGAGGGAGGGGCCTCCATCCGAGGGACCTCTATCTGAGGTACCTTAATCTGAGGGATCTCCATTTGAGGGATCTCCATCTGAGGGACCTTAATCTGAGGGATCTCCATCTGAGGGACCTTAATCTGAGGGATCTCCATCTGATGGGGGGGCCTCCATCCGAGGGATCTCTATCTGAGGGAGGGGCCTCCATCCGAGGGATCTCTATCTGAGGGAGGGGCCTCCATCCGAGGGATCTCTATCTGAGGGAGGGGCCTCCATCCAAGGGACCTCTATCTGAGGGACCTCTATCTGAGGGATCTCTATCTGAGGGAGGGGCCTCCATCCGAGGGATCTCTATCTGAGGGAGGGGCCTCCATCCAAGGGACCTCTATCTGAGGGACCTCTATCTGAGGGATCTCTATCTGAGGGAGGGGCCTCCATCCGAGGGACCTCTATCTGAGGAACCTTAATCGGAGGGATCTCTATCTGAGGGATCTTAATCTGAGGGATCTTAATCTGATGGATCTTAATCTGATGGATCTGGTACCGAGGAATCAGACCTTTTCATAGCTGTCTTCTCACCACGGATGGAGAAGTAAAAAGTCCTTGAAACTAACTTTTTTGGGGGTCAAAAAAAGTTGGAATACTTTGGAATACTTAAAGAAAAAAATACAAATATTTAGGAAAGAAAGTATTATATTTTGAAATGAAAGATTTTTAGGGGAAACGTAGGATATGTGTGTGTGGTCAGCTGTTAACCACAACATGGATGTGTGTAATACTGCAGCAGTTCAAGTTCTCTTCATACCCAGATCAGCCCTAACACATTAAGGCTCAAAGACATCATGAATCAGCAGAATATGGTCTAGATTAGCAACGTGGACCAGAATCAGGTCTCTCGGAGGACGAAGGTGTGCGTGTGAGCGCAGCCGCTGAATGGTCTACAGCCAATAGGATCTCTGAACAGCCAATAGGATCTCTGAACAGCCAATAGGATCTCTGAACAGCCAATAGGATCTCTGTGTTTCTCTGAGTTTGTGTCTGCTGGGAGTGTCACTGATCTTCTGTCTGTAAACTGAGACTCACTGTGTCCACCTGGGGGGGGACACCTGTCCACCAGCTGATCACTGAGACTCACTGTGCCTGGGGGGGGACACCTGTCCTCCTGGGGGGGGACACCTGTCCACCTGCTGACACCTGTCCACCAGCTGATCACTGAGACTCACTCCCACCTGTTGACACCTGTCCAGCAAACGCTTCAGTCTGTCAGAGGAGCTGCTGGAGCTGCTGGAGCCTTCTGCTGCCTCAAAGAGCAGCCGCTGTAGGGAGGGAGGGGGAGGGGAGGGAGAGAGATGGAGGGAGGGAGGGAGAGAGGGAGGGAGGGAGGGAGAGGGAGGGAAAGGGGAGGGACGGTGGGTGGGAGAGAGAAGGAGGGAGGGAGAGGGAGAGACAGAGGGAGGGAGAGACAGAGGGATGGAGAGACAGAGAGATGGAGAGACAGAGGGATGGAGAGAGATGAGAGACAGAGGGATGGAGGGACAGAGAGATGAGAGACAGAGGGATTGAGAGAGATGAGAGACAGAGGGATGGAGGGACAGAGAGATGAGAGACAGAGGGATGGAGGGACAGAGGGATGGAGAGACAGAGGGATGGAGAGAGATGGGGAGACAGAGGGATGGAGGGACAGAGAGATGGAGAGACAGAGGGATGGAGAGAGATGAGAGACAGAGGGATGGAGGGACAGAGGGATGGAGGGACAGAGGGATGGAGAGACAGAGGGATGGAGAGAGATGAGAGACAGAGGGATGGAGGGACAGAGAGATGAGAGACAGAGGGACAGAGGGATGGAGGGACAGAGGGATGGAGAGACAGAGGGATGGAGAGAGATGAGAGACAGAGGGATGGAGGGACAGAGAGATGAGAGACAGAGGGATGAGAGAGATGAGAGACAGAGGGATGGAGGACAGAGAGATGAGAGACAGAGGGATGGAGGACAGAGAGATGAGAGACAGAGGGATTTATGCATCAAGATACGATATATTTGCATACATATGGAGATTTTATTTATCACATATATTTATTACGTATAATTTTATTGTTAATGTTATTTACTCTTGCTACTTATATACGTATGATTTATTTAATGCATATACTTTACACGTTATGACTTTATTTTTTTAACAAGTACATTTTACATTTACACATATGGTTTTACATACATTTATACACGTTAAAATGATTTATTATCACATACACTATATGATTTTATTACACTACATTTTACACATCAGTATTTACCTTGTTGCTACATTTGCATGTTATTTACATTTACATATCGTTATTTTTATCACATACATCACATATATATACATGGTTACATATATATATATATTACGTATGCCATATATATTTTATTACACATATGCATATATATATATTTATTACATACTTTATATATCGTTATGGTTTACATACATTTTATTACATCATATTTATTACATATATTTATTACATATTTATTATACATATATTTATTACATCACATATATACATATAATAATATTTATTACATACATATACACGCATATTACACTTACACGTTATCTTACAAGTTCATTATTGGTACACAAGTGTTCATTATTTTTACACATGACTTGGCTACATCGGCATGATCTTATTACATATTTTACACATCGTTATTTACACATCTATTACTACCATGACATATACATATATGACTTATTACACTTATTACACAGTATTTTTACACTTTGTATACACTATTTACATACACTGTATATTTATTACATTAAAACTGCATATATATTTAAGATTCTTAATTTTATTACATTATTTATTACATATATATTTACACTATATTACACATAATTTTACATCGCATCTGATACACTATATTACACACTTTATTAATGTTATTTTACACATATTAATTTTATTACATCATATATACCTTATTACATCGTTATTATTACATATTAATTTTATTATTTTACATATTATATAATTTTAGATACATCGTTATTATTAATTTTATTACACGCATTATTACATATACATTTATTACATCGCATGCCATACATACTTTTATTACGCGCATACGTTTACATACCATTTATTACGATACACTTTATGCACACTGTTATTACACATATACACTTTATCACACGTTATTTCATATTTACATGGCTACACTTTATTATCATCGGGCATTTTTACATAATTTTACACTGCATGCTATACATACATTTTATTACACGTTATTTTGTGTTTACACATGCTACTGTTATATTACCGTTATTTTACACTATATCACATATCTTTATACATCGTGAAGTATATATATTTTCATATATCATATGACTATATATATCATTATGGATTTACACGTATGTTTTATATACAGATGGATGAGATCTGAGGAGATAGAATGGAGAGACGAGGGACGTGGAGAGAGATGCACTTGAGACATCGTGCCAGAGAGATTTGGAGAGACACGTAGGGATGAGAGATGGAGAGATCAGAGGGCAGAGAGAGATTTGAGGATGGGAGAGAGAGATGGAGAGACAGTTATTTGTGAGATTTGGAGAGACAGAGGGAGAGAGAGACAGAGGGATGGAGAGAGATGGAGAGACAGAGAGAGATGAGAGACAGTAGTGGTCGATAGTGGTGTGAGACTGGACAGATTATGAGGGAGAGACAGAGGAGGACAGAGATTTGGAGAGATTGTAGAGGGAGAGAGATGGAGGGATAGAGGGAGGGAGAGAGATAGAGGGAGAGAGATGGAGGGATAGAGGGAGAGAGATGGAGGGATAGAGGGAGAGAGATGGAGGGATAGAGGGAGAGAGATGGAGAGATAGAGAGAGAGATGGGAGAGATAGAGGGAGAGAGATGGAGGGAGATAGAGGGAGAGAGGGAGAGAGATAGAGGGAGAGAGATGGAGGGATAGAGGGAGAGAGATGGAGGGAGAGATGGAGAGAGATGGGGGAGAGATGGAGG
>CM046794.1:40571377-40633877 GCA_025617405.1 Perca schrenkii
GATTTTTTAATCTAACCATAACCAAGTGCTCTTTAGCCTAAACATAGCCTGGTGTTTTTTCAATCTGGCCCTAACCCAGTGCTTCTTCGCCTAACCATAACCAATTGGTTTTCAACATAACCCAAACCAAAGACCTCTTGGTCCATCTTTATTGTCTTTTGACTTTCTCAGGCTTACCCCCACGTGGTCTCCGTGGTGCCTTTATCTCCATTTCTAGGCTAATCCCATGTGGTCTCCATGGTACGCCTTCACTTTGGCTTTTGGGCAACCCCACGTGGTCTCCGTGGTACGCCTGGATTTCCTTTTCCAGGCTGATCCCATGCGGTCTCCATGGTAAGCCTCCTCCACCTCTACAGCTCTAACCAAGGGTCTTTGAACCAAATTTGAAGCACTTTTTCCCATCTCGTTAAAGTTTAATATAACATAGATTTTTTAATCTAACCATAACCAAGTGCTTTCTAGCCTAACCATAACCCAAGATTTTTTAATCTAACCATAACCAAGTGCCTTCTAGCCTAACCATAACCCAAGATTTTTTAATCTAACCATAACCAAGTGCTTTCTAGCCTAACCATAACCCAAGATTTTTTAATCTAACCATAACCAAATGCTTTCTAGCCTAACCATAACCCAAGATTTTTTAATCTAACCATAACCAAGTGCTCTTTAGCCTAAACATAGCCTGGTGTTTTTTCAATCTGGCCTAACCCAGTGCTTCTTCGCCTAACCATAACCAATTGGTTTTCAACATAACCCAAACCAAAGACCTCTTGGTCCATCTTTATTGTCTTTTGACTTTCTCAGGCTTACCCCACGTGGTCTCCGTGGTGCCTTTATCTCCATTTCTAGGCTAATCCCATGTGGTCTCCATGGTACGCCTTCACTTTGGCTTTTGGGCAGCCCCACGTGGTCTCCGTGGTACGCCTGGATTTCCTTTTCCAGGCTGATCCCATGCGGTCTCCATGGTAAGCCTCCTCCACCTCTACAGCTCTAACCAAGGGTCTTTGAACCAAATTTGAAGCACTTTTTCCCATCTCGTTAAAGTTTAATATAACATAGATTAGATGCCAAATTGTTTGTGGACTGGGGTCCCTCTGTGGGGGCGGGGTCGCTTGGTTGTGTGGATGTGGCCTGGTTTGTGCTTAAGATGACTTCAATACCCATGGTTTCCATGGTGAGCTTTCATCTTCCTTACAAAAACCCCTAACCCTAACCCCCTAACCCTAACCCTAACCCCTAACCCTAACCCTAACCCTTCAATACCCATGGTTTCCATGGTGAGCTTTCATCTTCCTTACAAAAACCCTAACCCCTAACCCTCCCTAATCATAACCCCAGACTTCTATTTTCTTACCCTAACAATCTCCCAGCCTCTAACCTCAGCCCAGTTTCTTGTCTTTCATCTCCAACTCAGTTTCTCCTTTTCTAACCCTACCCAGTTCTCTATTCTCTAACCTCAACCTTAGTCTTCTCTTCTAGCCCCTAACCTTAACCCAGTTTCGTATCCTTTAATTCTAGCTCAGTTTCTTTCTTCCTACCCTAATCTAGTTTCCTCTCCTCCAATCCTAACCTAGCTTCCTTTTTCCTCTGTCTTATCTCGGTCCTTTATTTCCTAACTTTAATTTAAATTATGGTTTCTCAGCCTTTAATTTGAATTCATTTTCATTCTCTTTCTATATATATTTCTTTCTCTCTTTCTTTCTTTTTCTTTCTCTTCTTTTTTTTCCCCTCCTTCTCTCCCTTTCTCTCTCTCTCTCTCTCTCTCTCTCTTCTGCCTTCTCACTCTCTTTTCCTCTCCCCTTCTCTCTCTTTCTTTTTTCTTTCTTTCTTTCTTTCTTTTCTTTCCTTTTTTTTCCCCCCTCTCCCCTCCTCCCCTTTCCTTCTTCTCTCCTTCTTTACCCATTCCCTTCGTTAGGACCTAAACTAACTTACCTCTATTTGTCATCCAGTCTCCTTTAGTTGTCCTAGATGGGGCGAGAGTGAGATGGGGATTTGCCTGGGATCTGGTGATTGGGCCTGGGATCTGGACCTCCGGGTGTAGTTTGTGCCGGTAGCCTCGACGCCTTCGGCGCCGAGACTTCCTTTGTATCTCCCCTAACACCCTAACCCTAACTTAACCAGTTAACCCTGTCGGTGCCTAACCTTAACCCTGAGGAGATAACCACTTACCTGCATTTAACCTAACCAATTGGAACCTATCTCATCATTTACCTTCATTGGACTCCAACCTTTAGACCTATAAAAGGAAAATGGAAGAAAATACATAAAGGTTTAATTACCATGACCAGAAAAAAACACAATTGGGACATTCAAAAACTCACCCCTTTATGTGTGCAATTATGTTTTAATTTGTACAAAGTGCATACAATTGCAGGTTTAATATTTTCACACCATATATAACCCCTTCTGGGTCTTTTTCCTATCCCTCGTTTTTACATTATATTCATATACCATTTTTATGAGTCTATTTCTCTTCCTTTATCTCCCTTTCATATATATATACATAGATTTATATATATTTATTTTTTTATGATATTTATTATTCCTCTTTTTTATTTTTATTTACCTCTCTTGCATATCATTTTTTATATAACATTTTATACATTTATATCCTTTATTAGTATCATCATGTTTAAATCAATGCATTCTCCTTCCACCCTTCAAAAATTGAGGAAAACGAAAAAAGCCAAAAAAGTTCGTTTTTTGCACCTTTTTATTCAGGCACTCTACAGGTTTCCTCTCTCCCCCATACACACTACTGGTTAAACTCTGAAGGCCCCAAAAGGCCCCCTATTGGCCGGGACAGTCAGGTGCCCAAACAGGAAGCAGGAACAGTTGTCCTCTGAGATTCGCTCACTCACCACATGCTGGACTTCTCTATGGAAAAGTACTTGTAAATAAGACAAAGTAAGTTGTCATTAGCTTGATAAAGACATAGTTTTTGTCGAAACGCGTCGCTATATTAAAAATAAAGTTCTGACAACGCTAACCATCACGTCTCTATTTTTTAAGAGATAGTTTTTTGTTACTTTTTCATCACGTTTTTTTTCACACAACGCCAGACCTGCGGAGCTCCGCAACATGGCTGACAACTACTGGGAAGAAGATGGCTGGCAAACGGTAACATATGGGAGAGGTAGAAACAAGAATAGAGCGCAATATAACACCCGTGCTAGACAGCCCTCCTATCATAGCCGCCAGCCACAACCCCGTAGCTCCGCCACCTATGCCGACGCCACCCGCAGAGGTATTAATAGGCAGCCACGCCGCTTCACCCAATGGAATTATCAACGCGACAACAGAGGTAACTACACCCGCAACAACGATGGGGACAATTACCAACAACGACACCGTGACCAGCATTACACTGCTCCACGCCGCCAACCTGGACGCCAGCAACGGGGACGTTTTTTTCCAGCAAAATCCCCCACGCAACAGGAGCTATGGTGGTCAACGCAACAGGAGGTTTGTCAACAACAGAACTGACCATAACCATGACCCAGACTTTACTACTAGAACCAGAACCATCCATAGAATGATTAAAGCTGAACACCATCTTAGTAACATCTCCTCCACTCACACACCACCTGCCATAGCTAAGCTCACTAGTACACTGGCAGAATCCATCAAACCGGCTGACCCAAACCCCAATACAGCACTTTTGATCTCAGGTAATGCTAAAAACTGGGAACATACCACACTGATAATTTTGAGAGACCACTATAAGGCCAACCTGAACAACAACCTACAGATCTTACTCCAACTCACACACAATGATTGGAAAGATAACTTCTCCATTGCTGCTGCATGGTCTCGCAGCCACTTTGGCAGGAGAATTACACAACAAACACTGGATTCAGTCTATGCTAAAATACTGCAAGCCACTTTAAACAACACACACCCACATAACCCACAGACAGCTACCACCTCAACTGCCACGGTGGAGACACCACCACCCCCGGCACAGACAGAAGCACCCCCACAACTGGCACCCAGTGGACCCCCTCAACAGCCACAGCCAGCACCCGGCGGGCTCCCTCAACAGCCACAGCCAGCACCCGCCGGACTCCCCCAACAACCGCACCCCCCTCCTCCCCCCCCTTACAACGGAGATGGAGACAGCCTCACAGCCCCAGCCACAAACCAGGCAAGTTGCTCCACCACCACAGCCATCACTCTCCACGCCCCCTCCTGTCCCCCCCAGATCTGCACATCCTCCAGCCAGGATGGATGAGAACAGAGAACCTGACAGTATACACCTATTGGAGGAAGAAATACCCCTACTCACCCTACCTCCTCCACGCACACAACGTCGAACTCCCCTCTCAGGCCCACCACCAGCCTCCAGGACGAATGTGATCCAAGTGACAGCAGAAATCCACACAGTCCCATGCCCGACAGAGGAACACGCTGCACCTGTAGGAGAGACAACACACCAACAGCCACAGCCAGCACCCGCCGGACTCCCCCAACAACCGCACCCCCCTCCTCCTCCCCCCCTTACAACGGAGATGGAGACAGCCTCACAGCCCCAGCCACAAACCAGGCAAGTTGCTCCACCACCACAGCCATCACTCTCCACGCCCCCTCCTGTCCCCCCCAGATCTGCACATCCTCCAGCCAGGATGGATGAGAACAGAGAACCTGACAGTATACACCTATTGGAGGAAGAAATAACCCCTACTCACCCTACCTCCTCCACGCACACAACGTCGAACTCCCCTCTCAGGCCCACCACCAGCCTCCAGGACGAATGTGATCCAAGTGACAGCAGAAATCCACACAGTCCCATGCCCGACAGAGGAACACGCTGCACCTGTAGGAGAGACAACACACCAACAGCAAACCACAAGACAGGAGAGTCCCTCCCCTTCAGCTTCACCTTCCCTTAAACCCAACCTCCCTGACCCCTTCCTCCCTCCTCCCTTTTCCCTCTCCCCTTTCCCCTCCTCCTCCCCTCCACTCCCCACCTCCCCCCTCCCATTTACCCTTTCCCCTTCCCCCCTTTTTCCGTCCTCACCCATCCTCATCCACTCACCGGTGATTCCGGTCCTCGCCACGCCCAAAGAACAGAGGCAGGAACGCAGGCGTCCAAATCTCCGCCCAGCCTCTGCTCCAGCTCTCATCCCAAGGCTCGGAACACTGAACGCCACTTCTGTTCCCACTCGACAGCTGGACCCGGTTTCCCTGGATCAAGAAATGACATTTGCAGGTAGAAAAATCACATCACACAGACTTCCCCTCCCTAGATTGGTTCCTTACCCTAAACGTCCAATACAGAGTAAACTCTCCTTTACCCCATTGGTGGCTCCTCCACCTCCACCCCCAGTGTCAGAATTCAGACCCCCACACCTACAAATAAAAATATGACAGCCTGGTCTCTAACGGCCACCAAGAAATGGCTTATCCTCGGGGACTCGAATGCCTCCCGGCTCCCCCCATTCTCACAACCACACCTGCAAATTGACAGCTTACCAGGAGCCACCTTCAAACATGCTGAAGTGCTCCTGGCCAAAACCCCTGTTTCAACAGAAGTGGAAAAGTTGATCCTTTCTCTGGGCATAAACAGCAGAGCCCAGAGACCTGACAAGGTGGCTATCCCACAACTCCGGAGAGCTTTGAGAATGGCCAAACTAGCTTTCCCCCAAGCCCAAATCTGGATCCCCCTCATCAACTTCTCTGGAGCCCTTCCACACCAAGAACAAGAAAGCCTCAGAATCATCAATAACCACATTGTTTCACACTACGACCACATCCCACAACTCCCCAGGAACTCTTTCTCCACCGAGAAAGACCTGAACCACTGGTCACGCCCAGCAGCCAGTCATATGCTCACCCACTGGCTCGACCATTTAAACTCACCCGCCCCGTGAACCCTTCACTGCAGCCAGGGTTGAAAACTGTGATCAATCTCTCACAAACTTTTAAGCTCACCACAGCACAGACAATGATTCTTAATAAAGGGTTAACCTTCATTCCTTCTGTCTATAAGTCACACCACAGGAACACCAAGGACCAGGCCAAACTCGACCTCCAGGAGTAACATAGGAGGCTCAAATTAGCAGCCTACTATGAAGGTAAACCAGATTCTGTGTACCTACCTTTCCTTTCCAAATCCACCTGGCTTCCCTCTTCAGCACAGCTCCCACCTGAAATTACAAAACTAACAGAATTAGATAACCAAACCTTCCAAGAACACCATAGAGTGGGATGGATTAAATCCAACCTTTCCAAATTCGAAATTGAAGCATTAAATCAATTAAAAAATAACACCAGTATTGTCATTAAACCTGCTGACAAGGGAAGCTCGGTTGTGATCATGGACAGGGAAGATTACATATCTGAGGGATGCAGACAGCTTTTTGACAAAAAATATTATGTCAAGCTAGAAAAACCTATTTATAAGGAAACAGTACCTATGATTGAAAAAATTGTCACAGCATTATACAATAAAAAATTCATCAACAATAAGCAAAAAACGTACCTCCTGGGCAGCAAAGAACCTCGCATTAGGCACTTCTATACGCTTCCTAAGATCCATAAAAAACCAGAAACCTGGACGGTCCCTCACAGGATCCCCCCAGGCCGCCCTATAGTTTCGGATTGCGACAGTGAATCATATTATACTGCTGAATTTATAGAACACCATTTGAACCCCCTTGCCAAATTACATAGTAGCTACCTAAAGGACACATATTTTTTCATTGACAAAGTTAAAAAAATCAAAATAAATCCGACAGCATTTATTTTCTCGCTTGATGTTGAGTCTCTCTATACCAACATATCTACCTCTGAGGGAATTGCAGCAGTCAAACAGATCTTCCAGAAGCATCCCAATAGTAAAAGACCTGAAAAAGAAATATTGCAATTATTGGAAATAAACCTCAATAGAAACGATTTTGAATTTAACAATCAATACTTCCTACAAATATCTGGAACAGCTATGGGTAAGAGGTTTGTTCCCCAATATGCTGACATTTTTATGGCCCACTGGGAGGAAGGGGCCTTGGCTACATGCCAAAAAAAACCGACACACTATTTTAGATACCTTGATGACATTTGGGGCATCTGGGATCACTCAGAGGAAGATTTTTTCAAGTTCTTAGAGACCCTCAACAATCACAGCCGTTCTATTAAACTCAAAGCTACACTCAGCCAAACTTCAATCGACTTCCTTGACACTACGACTTATAAAGGCCCAGATTTTTTACAACATCACCAATTAGACATAAAAGTTTTTTTTAAAGAAACGGATACACACTCCCTCTTATTTCGAACAAGCTACCACCCTAAGCACACATTTGCAGGCCTGGTAAAGTCACAGTTAATTAGATTTAAAAGGATTTGTACAAGACAAGATGACTTCAAGGAAGCTGTCAAAACACTCTTTTCCTCACTCACCACTAGGGGCTACTCTTACACCATGCTTCGACGGTCTCTTAGGACTTTCATGCAAATTAAACCAATTTATTTAGATCCTGTCTTACCCATCATCATGACTTATTCTACAGCCAACTGTGACTTTGCAAAAAGGCTTAAAAGGAACTTTGCTTGCTCAGGAGGTAACAATATCTTTTTGAAGGACCATAAACTCATTTCTGCATTTAGAAGAAACCAGAACCTGGGAGATATCCTAGTCAAAGCAAAGCTTAAAACATTAGCCACTGCCAGAACCAAAACACTGAGAGAATTTTTCAGGACATATAAATTTGTCCGCAACCAGCACAATAAGGAAGTTTTCAAGACGCAGAGTAACAACACTCCTCACACGAAGAATTGCATCTACCTTATCAGGTGTGCACAATGCTCCACCCAATATGTGGGAGAAACGGGAAATTCATTGCTCACCAGATTTACACAACACCGGTACAACATTAATAGACATAAAAACACACACACTTACCTGGTTAAACACTTCATGGAGCATGGCTGGCTCAACCTGAGAGCCACCATACTTGAAGCCAACCCTAATTGGACCCTAAAGCAGAGGAGAAAGACAGAAAGAAATTGGATTACCAAATTAAATACTATTTTCCCATATGGTCTGAATGAGAGGTAGAGAGACTGGGATGAGCTGGGCTCCAAAGTTAGTGCAGCAAATTCTGCCACCTATGGTGGCAGAATTCTTTTTTCTTAATCCTAACCCCCCTAACCCTAACCCTCCTAACCCTTTACAATGTCGAGGTGAAATTGCGAGGACGGCTTTACAATGTCGAGGTGAAATTGCGAGGACGGCTTTACAATGTCGAGGTGAAATTGCGAGAACGGCTTTACAATGTCGAGGGGAAATTGATAACCTATGTTATGATTTGATACTATAAATAAAATTGAATTGAATTTACAATGTCGGCCAACACACGGTTGAGGATCATCACTTGATGATCGTGGCTATTACCCCCTTACCTAGTTCCCAGGTTGACGTACATTTTCAAAGTGTCAAAAACACACTCCTTGCGAAGCCGGCTTTACAATGAAACACATTTTCACACTTTGAATCTAGCTGTTGGATTCCGTAGCGAATGCGGCATATATGCTGCCAGCGGAACAGCATCCAACAGATAATTCCAAAGTTTCAGAAACACACTCCTTGCAAAGCCAGCTTTGCTAGATGAGATTGCGAATGTGGTTTTACAATGAAACACATTTTCACACTTTGAATCTATCTGTTGCATTCCGTTTCACCCTTGCGAAGACAGCTTTACAGTGTCGGCCAACACACAGTTGAGGATCATCACTTGATGATCGTGGCTATTACCCCTTTACCCTAGTTCCCAGGTTGATGTACATTTTCAAAGTATCAAAAACACACTCCTTGCGAAGCCGGCTTTGCTAGACGAGATTGCGAATCCGGCTTTACAATGAAACACATTTTCACACTTTGAGTCTAGCTATTGCATTCCATTTCACCCTTGCGAAGACGGCTTTACAATGTCGGCCAACACACGGTTGAGGATCATCACTTGATGATCGTGGCTATTACCCCCTTACCCTAGTTCCCAGGTTGACGTACATTTTCAAAGTGTCAAAAACACTCTCCTTGCGAAGCCGGATTTGCTAGACAAGATTGTAAATCTGGCTTTACAATGAAACACATTTTCACACTTTGAATGTAGCTGATGCATTCCGTTTCACCCTTGCAAAGATGGCTTTACAATGAAATACGTTTTCAAACTTTGACTCTAGGTTTTGCATTCCGTTTCACCTTTGCAAAGATGGCTTTACAATGAAATACATTTTCACACTTTGAATCTAGCTTTTGCATTCCGTTTCACCCTTGCAAAGATGGCTTTACAATGAAACACATTTTCACACTTTGATTCCGTTTCAATCTTGAAAAGACGGTTTTACAATTTCAGCCAACACACGGTTGAGGATCATCACTTGATGATCGTGGCTATTACCCCCTTACCCTAGTAATGCTAGCAAATTACAGCAACATGAAAAGCCAACAATGTAGGCTAGCGTTAGGTACATGATAATAACTGTAACAGCATACATAAACAAACCAACTAAAGTACTGTATCCAGACAATATATTTTCAACTAATCATTCGGAGACCTGCTGTTGTAGCCGCAGAGTTGCAACTTCTTCAGGTGCTTCTCCCTCTGGACCAGATTCTGGGTCAAACTGGAAAGCTTCAAGGACTGCGAATCTACAAGCCATTGCCAAAAGCTCCGCCGGAGGTGTGAATTGAAAGTCTGTCGGACGGAGGCCTCCTCCAGACGTTCACCAGATCATTCACCTTTGGCCTAGGGTGCTCTGGTACCAAGTACACTTATGAGCATCCCTATGTTCGAACATGGTGTTCATTATAGACAATCAATGACTAGCACAGAAATCCAACAACAAACAACCACTCTGGTTTAGATCAGGGAGGCCGTTACTCCCAATCACGCCTCTCCATGTGTCTCCGTCATTGCCCATGTGCGTGTTGAAGTCCCCCAGCAGAACTATGGAGCAACATACAGGACTGGAGCAACATACAGGACTCCACTCAAAGTCTCCAAGAAGGCCGAATACTCCAAACTTCTGTTTGGTGCATATCCACAAACAAACAGTCAGAGTTCCCTCCCCCTACAACCCGCAGGCGTAGGGAGGTGACCCTCTCGTCCACCAGTTTAAACTCCAACGTAGCGGCGCTCAGCCGGGGGCTTGTGAGTATCCCCACATCCACCCAGTGCCTCACACCCTCGGCAACTCCGGAGAAGAAAAGAGTCCAACCCCTATCCAGGAGTATGGTTCCAGAACCGAGACTGTGCGTAGAGGTAAGCCCCACCAGATCTAACCGGTAGCGCTCCACCTCCCGCTCCAGTTCCGGCTCCTTCCCCCACAGAGAGGTGACGTTCCACATCCCCAGAGCCAGCATCTGCCGCCCGGGTCTGGTCCGTCGAGGCCCCTGACCTTCACTGCCACCCATGTGACAGCGCAACCGACCCCAGCGGTTCCTCCCACAGGTGGGGGGCCCATGGGATGGAGAGATAGGTGCCACGTAGCTTTTTCGGGCTGTGCCCGACCAGGCTCCGTGGCAAACCCAGTCACCAGATTCTCGCTGACGAGCCCTCCATCTGGGCCTGGCTCCAGATGGGGGCCCCGGGCTTCCTCTGGGCAGGGTCACTCACATCTCTTCCTCGGTCACTCATAGGGTTTTTGAACCATTCTTCGTCTGGCCCCTCACCAGAGACCACTTTGCCTTGGGAGACCCTACCAGGAGCACAAAGCTCCAGACAACACAGTCCTCAGGTTCATAGGGACACACAAACCTCTACACCATGATGAGGTAATGGTTCCCGGAGAGATAGTTGATGAGATCCGTCCAGAAATCCTCAAGTCTCTGGGTGTGGAGGGGCTGTCTTGGTTGACACGCCTCTTCAACATTGCATGGAAGTCTGGGACAGTGCTAAAGGAGTGGCAGACTTGGGTGTTCATGGAACAATGGACCAGATCTTCACTCTCGCGAGGATCCTGGAGGGAGCCTGGGACTATGCCCATCCGGTCTACGTGTGTTTCGTAGATTTGGAGAAGGCGTATCTCTTTATTTTTTATTAATTTCTTTCTGTCCGCTGGCTGTTTTTTGCCTTAACATAACTAACTAAATGAATAAAACCTTGTAACACATGATGCCATCATATAAATGAGTCAGGTATTTTATAATCTAATTTTTAATAAGAAAAGATATTTTTAAAATATTTTTTAACTAGGGGTCCGTTTCAGGAAGGAGGTTTAACAAACTGAGTCGAACCCTGAACTCTGAGTTGATTTACCCTGAGATGGGAAACTCGGAGTTTTCGGTTCCAGAACAGCTGATTTGAGTTGGTTCAATCAACTCAGAGCTAAGTGCGTGCACTACCACAATAAAAAGGCAGCATGAATGGAGCCATGATTCTACGATTCACCATGGTAACAACCACAAACTGGTAGGTGGAAATACTCATGCGCACATACAGGGAGTTTGAACATGTATTTCGTTAAACAAGCAACACAGCAGCTGCTGCTGCAAATGAGAGAATTGGTGTGAGAGAAAATTGCTGCTTGGGTCAATGCGTAAGCATTAACAGTGTATTAATTTTATATTTAATCACAGGTAACTTATAATATTACTGGTGAAAACTGGAATGGTATTAAACCTATAATTTCATTTTGGTGCAATCCTGTAAAAGTAAGCTACTACTAATCCCATTCTGAGCCTGCAGCATCATGATCATTAACAGAACTATAATGTATAATCATTTAATTCTTTTTAATGGCTCGCACTGGTTTGTGTCCAGGGAACACTACAGAAATGTTTAAAAAATGTTTCAGAGCAAGGCACACTTTTCGACACAAAGAATCTGCTGGGATGTAAAAGCATGTCCACGATGGCTTATGTTAGTGATATGAGGACGGATAAGGTAAAAAAAATACCTTTCAAATCTGTTATCTGGAAATGAAAATATATCTAGTCTAGACTCAAATTATCTAACGACATAAAATCTCTGTTAAGTTCAATTCAATTTTATTTATAGTATCAAAATCATAACAAGAGTTCTCTCGAGACACTTTTCAGATAGAGTAGGTCTAGACCACAATCTATAATTTACAAAGCCCCAACAATTCCAATAATTCCCAGTAGAGAAAGCATTAGCAGTGGCAACTGCGACAGTGGCGAGGAGAAACTCCCTTTTAGGAAGAAACCTCGGCAGACCCAGACTTTTGGTAGGCGGTGTCTGACGGTGTCAGTTGGGGTTATGATGAACAGTGGCGTAATAGTCACAATAAAGATAATGGAACAGTGACTACAATGGTAGTTGTAGTAGTTCATGTCATAGCCGGGCACAGCAGGGCGTTACAGGATGTAACGTGGCACAGCAGAGCATGGGTGACACAGTGGACGCGGCAGGACGCAGCACGACGTAGCCGGACATTACAGGGAAGAAGAAACATAAGGACTCCGGGGAGTTACTCCCCAGAGCTAGGTTAGTAACAAGCTTTTCTGGGACAGGATGCACATAAAAGGAAAAGAAAAGAGAGAGCAGGTCATTGTGTCATAAGAAGGAAGGAACTTCCCCGGCAGTATAAAATAATAATGTAATGACTAAGAGAGGCAGGTTAAAGAGAGGTGCCTGGTTGGGCTAGAACTCTCCCCAACCGGATCGGGCTGTACTGGCCTGCCTCCCTCTACTCTAACTATATTATTGAATATATGATAGTTAAATCTGATGACTATAAAGAGAAGCAGAGAAAAGTATTAAGTAATACAGCTTTTTCATTAATGGGATCGTCGACCAAAGATTTCTTGAAGAAAACCTGCTCACGACCAGATTAGGTTCACAGGCTCAGTTACCATAGTAACTGACTCTGAGGTTAAGTTACCTCTCTTTCTGAAATGGGCTGAAGTTCCCCTTCTCTCTCAGGTTTGATTAACCTCCCTTTCTGAAACCAAAAACCCAGAGTTTCCCTCATCTCAGGGTTAACAAACTCAGAGTTTTCACTAAACCGGCAAAACTAAAGGTGGAGGAATCGGTTTCTACATCAATAGCGGTTGGTGCAACGACGTGACAGTGATCCAGCAGCATTGTTCTCCTAACCTGGAATATTTCATTATAAACTGTAAGCCTTTTTATTCACCCCGTGAGTTCGCGTCATTCATCCTGGTCGGTGTTTACATCTCACCGCTGGCCAACGTGCAGGACGCGCAGCGCATGCTTGCCGACCAGATTCTGTGCGTGGAGCGGACCAACCCGGAGTCCCTAGTTATTGTCCTTGGTGACTTTAATAAAGGGAACCTCACTCACGAACTCCCTAAATATAGACAGCATATTAAATGCCCGACCAGAGAGGAGAACATTCTGGATCACTGTTACACCACAGTCAGGGATTCTTATCACGCCGTCCCCCGTGCTGCACTGGGACACTCTGACCACGTCATGGTCCACCTGATCCCCACCTACAGGCAGAAACTAAAGCTCTGCAAACCTGTTGTGAGGACATCAAGGAAGTGGACCAGTGAGGCTGTGGAGGATCTCCAGTCGTGTTTGGATTCTACTGACTGGGATGTGTTCAGGACTGCTACCAACAGTCTGGATGAGTACACAGAGGCTGTGACGTCATACATCAGCTTCTGTGAGGACTGCTGTGTTCCATCATGCACCAGGGTGAGTTACAACAATGACAAACCCTGGTTCACAGCCAAACTCAGAAGGTTAAGGCTGGCTAAGGAAGACTCGTTCAAGAGTGGGGACAAAGACAGATTTAAAGAGTCAAAGTACAAGTTTAGCAAGGCGGTGAAGGAGGCTAAACGACGATACTCTGAGAAACTCCAAAACCAGTTCTCAGCTAATGACTCTGCAACTGTCTGGAAAGGACTTAGGCAGATCACCAACTACAAGCCTAAAACCCCCCCCACTCCTTCGATGACCGACACCTAGCCAACGACCTGAACGAGTTCTACTGTCGATTTGAAAGACAAAAGGTCAGTCCTGACACCATCCCCCCACGACACCTCCCTACAGCTACAGCCACTGTGCATCACCTCCACCTCACCCACCTCAGCAGGACCTTGGGCCCCCCCCACCAAAGCCCTCCTTAAAGGTCTCCACCTCCACCCCCCTACCCACCTCAGTGACGACTCTCTCCATCCACGAGAGGGATGTCAACAGACTCTTTAGGAGACAGAATCCCAGGAAAGCTGCTGGACCAGATGCTGTCTCCCCATCAAGCTTGAAGCACTGTGCTGACCAGCTGTCTCCAGTGTTCACAGACATTTTTAACACCTCACTTGAGACATGTCATGTGCCAGCCTGCTTCAAGACCTCAACCATCATCCCTGTCCCCACGAAGCCAAGGACCACAGGACTTAATGACTTCAGACCCGTCGCCCTGACCTCTGTGGTTATGAAGTCCTTTGAGCGCCTTGTGCTTTCACACCTCAAAGCCATCACCGACACACTCCTGGACCCCCTGCAGTTTGCCTACAGAGCCAATAGGTCTGTAGATGATGCAGTCAACCTGGCCCTCCACTACATCCTCCGGCACCTGGACTCTGCAGGAACCTACGCCAGGATCCTGTTTTTGGACTTCAGCTCTGCCTTCAACACCATCATCCCAGCTCTGCTCCAGGAGAAGCTCTCCCAGCTTGGTGTGCCTGACTCCACCTGCAGGTGGATCACTGACTTTCTGTCTGACAGGAAGCAGCATGTCAAGCTGGGGAAACACGTCTCCAACTCACAGACCATCAGCACTGGATCCCCTCAGGGCTGTGTTCTTTCGCCTCTGCTCTTCTCCCTCTACACCAACAACTGCACCTCCAGTCATCAGTCCGTCAAGCTTCTGAAGTTCACGGATGACACCTCCCTCATCGGACTCATCTCTGATGGAGACGAGTCCGCTAACAGGTCGGAGGCTGACCACCTGGTGAAGTGGTGCAACCAAATCAATTTAGATCTCAACGCTCTAAAGACAGTGGAGATGGTTGTGGACTTCAGGAAGAACCCAGCCCCACCTGCCCCCATCACCCTCTGTGGCTCCACAATTAACATTGTGGAGTCTTTCCGCTTCCTGGGAACTACAATCTCCCAAGACCTCAAGTGGGAGCTGAACATCAGCTCCCTCGTCAAGAAAGCACAACAGAGGATGTACTTCCTGCGGCAGCTGAAGAAATTCAACCTGCCAAAGACAATGATGGTGCACTTCTACACAGCCATCATTGAGTCCATCCTCACATCCTCCATCACCATCTGGTACGCTGCTGCTACTGCCACTGCCAAGGGCAGACTGCAGCGTGTCATTCGGTCAGCTGAGAAGGTGATTGGCTGCAATCTGCCGCCGCTCCAGGACCTTTACGCCACCAGGACTCTGAAGCGTGCTGGAAAGATTGTGGCTGACACCTCCCACCCCGGACACAAACTCTTTGAGCCACTCCCATCTGGCAGGAGGCTGAGGTCCATCAGGACCAAAACCTCACGCCACATGAACAGCTTTTTCCCCTCCGCCACTAGCCTTATTAACAAGGCCCGGAAACCACCCTGACTCTCCACCTGGCTCTTCATGCCACTGTTCTCTCTGCGCTAATGCTCTTTATTTATCTATTTTATTTTATTTCTATCTTTATTTTTAATTTAATACATACTGTGTACATATACTTATTGTTTATTGTTTATACCTATACTTATATTGTTTAATATTACATTTAGAGAATGTGTGATGTGCACCAACAACACCAAAACAAATTCCTTGTATGTGTCAAAAAACGTACTTGGCAATAAAACCCTTTCTGATTCTGATTCTGATTCTAAACCTGCTTTCTGAAATGGACCCCAGATACCTCAAACCAAAATCTGTTTACCTTGCATACCGAGAGTGAAGACAACAGAGCTGGATTCACTCAGTCCAAACTTGATGGCACGACTGAGATCTGTATAAAGCTTGATTCCAACCAATAAATGGGTGGTGATGGCGCAGTGGATATGACACATGCCTTTTTGTGGGAGACCTGGGTTTGATTCCCACTGTGATACATCAACCAATGTGTCCCTGAGCAAGACACTTAACCCCTAGTTGCTCCAGAGACGTGGGACCTCTGACATATGTAGCAATTGTAAGTCGCTTTGTAGAAAAGCATCAGCTAAATGACATGTAATGTAAACAAAATGCTAATGAGTTACTTCCCAATGGTTTCCTCACACATAAAGACTCCTGTACCCAACCCTAACCATTTCTGTCATCACAATATGCCAAAGAAATACCATGTTAAAAATTGCACCGCCACAGAGTAGAATGTGCACACAGAGGCATGTATATACAAAGTGAGAACCATAATATAATACATAGGGATACCCTGTTTGCACTCTGAAAAGCTATTGGTACCCCTGCTGACATCTGACGCCATGCCTCATCCCCTAATTCTTATATTTTTAGTTGAATGAACACCCAGTATAAGCAGAGAAAACTATTTACATTAGTTTAAAACCTCTTTTGCTAAAATTTGCAGCTGAAAAATGCTATTATAATTAGTATTTTACTTTGAACGCTAAAGTAAATACAAAAAAGTAAAATTAAAAAAAAGTATTTATCTTGTCTCTCTTACTCACACAAATCTCTCTGTCATTGACGTAAAACTTCTCCCTTTCACTCTCTCCCTGCCCACCCTCTTTCATTGACAGAAAAAGCCTGAGGCTACATGTGTCTCAGGTGTGCTGTTACCTGCCCAGATGTGTTAGTTCTCTCAGTGAAGCAGCAGAAGCAGGTAGGCTCAAGTTCACTCTCTTTTCAACAGTTTTTATAATAAATGAAACTCGACTCAAGTCTCCTTTCTCTGGAGAAGTTAAACAGTTTGTGAATTACCTGGCGGTGGTTTATAATATTTGTACTGGCTGATTGAAAGTTTTATTTGTTTTATTGAAAATCTGTATTTAATCTGTTCTTGCTAACACAAACTCTTCACTCTTTAAAATGAAATATAATCTGATAAACCAAGCTGATATGTGTGTGTTTAGTTTTAGTTGTGAGCTGTAAATTAGGCATATTATGCATCTGCAACAACAGCTGCAGCTCTGACACATCATGGTGAAGCTGTCAATCATCCACAAAGTGCCAGGTGGACTAATGAGACAGCCGCAGTGAAAGAGCATTAATGACTGTAGCAGAATAAAAATGACCTTCAGTTGACCTTTGCTTTCAAAGACTTTCTTTCCTAAAAATTCTAAATATTCATTATACTTTTTGTCATTTCACGGAGTACTTGCATACACAGAAGACTTTTTTCACAGTAAAATTAATAAACAGAAATAAATACTTGAAAGTTAAAATTATGAAATCATATCTAGAATAAAACTAAAAACAAACATAACAATCAGTCCAAAATAGAAACCATTGTTAAAAAACAGTTTCTGAGGTTGTTAACATTGTAATGGTGATAAAGAATTGATGTGTGGTGTTTATCAGACTATCATTTAAAAGTTGAATAGATTTTGTTCTGCAAACAGCTGACCTAAAAGATCAAACTGTTATTGATCATCTTCATAAGGATGATTTTAATTAGGTTCATTACTACCTGTTTATGAAGACAAGCTGTCTTTAAGTCCAAAACTACTACGCCAACAAAGTTAAATAAAAACATAGAAAGCTATCTTTATAGTTTCTCCGTCTTTTCCCACAATGCAACAGTGGAGGAGCAATTTGGGAAAACAAGTGGAATGTAACTCTATTTAAAGGGATACTTCACCAATTAGCATTAAGCTTTGTATCAGTAGAAACCCGGTAGTATTTTCGAATGACCGTGCTTCCCTCCCTCATGGGACTAGATTTCTCTGTATTGTGGGTCTGGAGGCATTTTTGCCTAGTCTGTGGACCACAGCCAGCTAGTTCCGCATGTTTTCAACACGCCCATAGGGGGTTGGAGTGTCTTTACCTGAAGCAAGCCAAGTGTCAGCCATCTTGAAGCTTCCCTAAACAGGCTCTGTCTTTTCAGCAGCAAACTTTTACAACAATTATGTGCATTCAAACTACCGCACATGTGTACCACTGGGATACATTGGTACAGATCGCAGAATATGCGAACTTTTATTACAGACGGAATACTTGACACACTACGCAAGATTTGCCAGCTATGGAGACCAGCACCACCTGCTGTGCCGCTCAATGCCGCTAGCCAGTAAGGGGACATCCTCAGCGGTGAAACGTGGAACAAGGGCAGGGGTATGAGCTAGCTAGGTGGAAAGCTAACGCTAGCTGGCCATATGTCCCATCAATCCTGCTTGCAAGTGTCCACTCTGACAACAAACTGGACTATGTCCAACTTCAATGAAACTCCCAACACGAGTTCAGAGACTGCTGTGTTTTTGTTTTTGTGGAAACATGGCTGAACAACAGTGTACTAGACTATCCAGCTAACAGGGTTCCGTTCCAGGTAGGAGGTTTAACAAACTCTGAGTCTAACCCTGATGTCTAAGTTGATTTACCCCGAGATGGGAAACTCTGAGTTTTCAGTTCCAGAACAGCTGATTTGAGTTGGTTCAATCAACTCGGAATAAGTTCACTCAGGGTTATGCGCGTGCACAAAAGGCAGTATGAATGGAGCCATGATTCTACGATTCACCATGGTAACAACCATAAACAAATGGGTCGGCGGAAATACTCATGCGCACAAACAACGAGTTTGAACATGTATTTTGTTAAAAAAACAAGACAGCGGCTGCTAATGCAAAAGAGAGAGAATTGGTGTGGGAGAAAATTGCTGCTTTTTCATCAATGGGATCGTCAACAAAAGGACATGACATGTTTGAGGAAAAAACGTTTTATAATCTGCCAAACATAAACCAATACGTTTTTTTTTTTCATGCAGATAAAACTGCATTAAAATGTGCCTGATACAGACTGAATGAATGAATGAGGAAATGAGTTTGACTGAGAGAAACTCAAGTTTTTTCCCCCGTTTCTCTCAGTTTACTCCCTCTCAGAGGGAGGAGACTGAGAGAAACTCGAGGTTTCTTGAAGAAAACCTGCTCCCGACCAGGTTAGGTTCACAGACTCCGTTACCATAGTAACTGACTCTGAAGTTAAGTTACCTCTCTTTCTGGAACGGAAAACCCAGAGTTTCCCCCATCTCAGGGTTAACAAACTCAGAGTTTTCACTAAATCTGCTTTCTGGAATGGGCCTCTTGACCCAATTTAAAGATATATTCTTCTTTCCAATGGTGAAATATCCCTTTAACTTAATTTGATAATGGTGGTAAAGTTCAAACGAATTAAATATATATTTGAATCCTTATGTGTTTAAATAATAATAAACCTGTCTTTATACTTCACACATCAGTTTACAGATTAAACGTTTATTATCTATTTTATTATTATCTTTGATAATGGAGCTTAAAAGCAGAATATTTTAATTTAAGACTGTTCTGAACTAGGGCTTAGAAATCTAAAACATAATTATATATCTTCTTTTTAAATCGATAAAGTGTTAGTATGAAACCGTGTTTGCAAACGATACCAACAGAAGTTAATCACTGCTGTCAGTGTTTGAAATGCAGGTGCAGCAGTTTCACTGGAGTTCAATAAATCCTCACCATTACTGCAGAGGCCCAAGCATTCCTGTTAAAGTTCATCAGTCCCTTGAGGCTTTACAGTTTCTCCTGGTTCAGCTCTGCTTAATGTCAGTTAAACACAAATGTGTCTGTCTAATATTGATTCTGGATACATTTAGAATAATGCACTGTTAACATAATATCAAATAAAGTTATTTAAACTAGAGTTTAACCATAAAGTTTGTCAGGCAGTCTCACTCTGATATGATTATCAGACAACATAACATTTTAATGACCTTATGACTGGAATCCCTACCTTTTAAACACTGAATTTAAGTTTGTCTGTCTGTTTTGCCTCTTCTCTACACAATAAAAGATTTAAAAGGATTCAGGATACTGCTGAGGAGATTGTGGATAAGTTAGGGGAGAAAGGGCAAGATATGATCAAAGCATGTTCTGTCAATGCTTCAACTCATTCAGTTTAAAGTTATTCATTCGGCTGCTGAGACTAAACTGAACAGAATCTTTCCTTCAGTCTCTGCTACCTGTGATAATCAGAAAACAATCAGAATCGGCAGATTATTTTATGATTATTTTTACAGTTTTCAACTGCGATCTAGAATTAAAATCTGCAGAATTTAGAGGACTTTTGTTCTTTTCTGCTCTTTACATCAGAGGTTTTTAATATCTGGTTGTCTTTTAGTTTTGAGGTCTGGGGTATTTACATCCAGAGGATTTTAATGTTTGCAGGTCTTTATGGGCCCTATTTTAACGATCTGAAATGCAAGTATGAAACGCAAAACGCAAGTAGCTTTGTGGGCAGATCTCGGGCACTGTTGCTATTATACCGGCGGGATAAATGACTCTTGCGCCCGACACAAATCTAAAATGGGTTGGTCTGAAGTAGCTAGGTGTGGTTTGGGCGTAACGTGCAATAAACCAATCAGAGCGTCAGCTCACATTCCCTTTAAGAGCAGGCGTGCTTGTTCTATGGCGGATTGCTATTATGACGGCAGATTTGCCTGGCGCAGGCCAGCGGGATCTGTCCGGGATTCGGCAAAGTAATAAATGCCCATTTCGGCCGGGTGGCGATGTTGCTGCGGCATCTCGGGCGCATCTCCTCAAGTCTGGAGAGGATTGCTGCAGCCATGGAGCGTGGGCCTCCAAACGCACTACCTGCACCTGTTGTGCCCCTTCCTCCTCCCCCCACTCCATCTCCGTCCACCCGCTCCACCTGGAGCGCATCGCGCATTACTCCCGGACCAGATCCCGCCGTAGTTCAACATCACGTCTCCTTAAGTCCTCTAATATTTCCTCATCTATGTCATCAACACATCTATGATTCATGGAAATGTTGTGTAAATCACAACAAGCCACAAAGAATGCTGTACTGTAAAGTGCCTCCTGACCGATCCAAACACCTGAAGCGCATTTTTAGTAATATTTTTCCTTTGTAATTATGTATGGTTTGCAAAAATGGGAACTGCTGTGTTCGTTTAGATGAGAGAAGTGTATGCGCGTTGTGCACACGCTACATTTTGGCCAAACATGCGCCCCTAAAATAGCATCTGAATAACGCGCCACTGACTTTAGACCAGGTTTTTCCTGGTCAGTGGCGGAATTGGTTTCTGAAACTGAAAAATAGCACCAATTAACGTTTGCGCCGGAACACGCCTCCTTTTTTCGCTGAACCGCCCGGGAGCGCAAATACATTCCCTAATTTACCGACGTGCGTCTGTGGAAGGGAAAGTCCGCTGTGCGTCGGGTGCAAAATAGGAATGATACATGCGTCGGTGTACAAATGCAATTGCGCTGAGTGCAAGATAGGGCCCTGAGTCTGGTTCTTCAGGTAAGATATCCGGCTGATATTACAGCCATTATGACTTCATGATCTCTGTTTTTTGTGTTGTTCTCTGACTGTTGATCAGTTTAGTTTTTTAATGTATCTGGTGATCAGTGTTGGCTTTTAGTTTTTTATGTTTGTGATCAGGACTCTTGGTTTGTGTTTTTTTTTTAGATAAGACTTCTGGTGAGATCTGACATCAGGTCAACCGTCAGACAATGAATTATACAGTTTAACTCATTATGTTTGAATAACTGTTTGTATTTGTCCTCCAAAGGAGAGAGAGTCCATCACAGACCATCAGTCGTGTCAAAACAACATGATCTTCATCTTCTTCACCGGTGAGTTCAGCTTGTTCACCGTCACATTTCTCTCTCATCACTTAAACACCTGACTCATATGGAAGGAAGGAAGGAAGTGAAGAGAGATGGGAAACATGTTAAGCACAGAACATATTATTATTGATAATATTCCTGTAGAAAGAAAGGATTCAGAGTATTGATCCATGTTAAGATGGTTAAAAGATGGTTAGAAGAGATAACTCTTGTTATGATTTGAAAAAGAGTATGCAGAGGCTCAAGGTAGCATATAATGATGCAATGAGGCTGCTGCTCCGTGTCCCTAGGTGGCATAGTGCCAGCCATTTGTTTGTGTCCACTAGAGTGCCAACCTGTGAGGCACTCTTAAGACAGCTGATGTTTAGTTTCATGTGTCACCTGGACAAGTCAGAGAACCACATAATTGAAGCTTTAGTCAGCCCTGTGAAAAGCTGTTATAGATACACTTCCATGTTAAGACAGCATTGGTGCAATAGCCTGTATATCCTATGGGTAAATGTGTAATTATTACGTATTTTTGTATCTCTTTTATATTTTTTATACTGCATTGTGTGTTATATGGATCTGGGTCTGCAATAAAGTTTATATATATACTATACATAAAATTGAATTCAATTAAAAAAAGTGCTCTACAAATTAAATGTATCATTATTATTATTATTATTATTATTATTATTATTTAAATATCTCACATTACTGTATTGTGTCAACAGTTAACTTCATTTAATATTTAATATAGTTTTTTTTGTGGGGTGCAAATGTTCCACCAAAACAAGTTCCTTCCTGAGACAAACATCAAACATCCCAGAGGATGTTTTCCTCCTATCTCAGTATGCATTTGTGGTGTAGCCACACCTTACTCCACAGCGCTGTAGACATAGAGCTGGCAGTTAGATATATATTGATCCAGGCAGTCTATATCAGGTGTGTAGATAAAGTAGAATCAGACGTTTTGTTCATTCAGCAAGTAAAGTTTCCTCAGATGTGTAATAACTTGTTAAACTCTGATGGAGAAGTTTTCTACTTGTTGTCACTTGTTTTGTTTCTGAGTCGTTTGTGTTTATAAAAATATATATACAATATGATATGTAATGATTCTTGACTGAAATTGTTGACTAAACAATGATGCAAAATAAATAAATTATTCATGGTGATGGTTCTGGGTTTTTGATAGGTCTGTTTGCGGATTTATTTTGAATGTTCACTCCTTATCCTTATTTTATCAGTTGTAAATAAGCTTTCTGTCTGCTGAATCTATTTACACACATTGATTTAAAATTCAGATAGATTTGAGGTTTTCACTAGAATTTAAAATCCTACTGACCCATCTATATTTCTGCAGTTTTTCTTCCAGCAGCTCTGTTTCATGACCCCTGGGACATCCGGGACCTTCAGGACCAGTGTCCCGACGGCTCCTGTAACCCCCAGCTTGGTGACCTGATGGTGGGTCGAGCAGCTCAGCTGTCCGCCTCGTCTACCTGCGGTCTGGACGGACCAGAAAACTACTGCATCATCGGGTACCTGGAGGTCAGAGGTCACCTTATATTTAACCTTTTCTCATGACACATTCGTACATATAGCTCTGAAAATTAAAGCACTGTAATCCGTATGTATTGCACGCATTTATTACTATCAGCAGCATGTTGACTGCTGCTGTATAAGAGCGTGAAGATCCTCATGGGAAGGAGGTCGAGGGGGGATGTTTGGCTCCTAAAACACGGGGCTTTTAACAGGAGAGCAGAGTTCATGTCCTGGAAGAAGTTAAGGAAAAAATCCCAGGAGACGAGTATTATTTAGGGTGACCGCTGTCTTAACCTAAACCACAATCTTTCTTTTTCTAATCATAACTAGTCATTTTGGTGTCTAGACTTAACTGTCGGCTATTTTCAACTGTAACAGCCTCTGAAAGCACTGTCACCTCACGGTGCTCTGTACCCGGCTCACCTTTTCACTGCTAAATTTATCTGTAAAGACCACTAAACTTAACTGTCATGTGGGTTTTCGTGGGATTTCATATGAATTGTAACTTTTTGTACAATACAACCTGTTCATTAGAATGTGTTGCCCTGTAACGGGGGACAGGAACTGATCATACCAAGGTAAAGGATTCTGTTTTTAAGTGAAGCTAAACTCTGTTCTCTCTCTGAATACTTTTTTTCTCTGTGTTCTATGTCCTTTTTCTGATTGACGTGTTTCTGGCTCGTACTCTGACTTTCAAACAGAAACATGTTCTGATCTGTCACTTCATTATCCGATGCTGTTCTTTACACCCTGACGAATCACTTTTCCTCATGACTGCATTTTCCTTCTTTTTCCTCCTCCTGCAGAATCCCTCTCTTCATTCCATTCAATCTTTATTCTCTCACAGACATGTTTCTTTACAAACTGTCTCTTCACTTCTGTTTTTCACTGTTGTGTTCTCTTCTACACAGTAGAGATAATAACAAACACATTCTCTACACTGTAGAAATCATTCAGTCTAATGTGCATGTATTGTGATTTTTACAAAGGTTCAGCAGCAGACAGAAGAAATCAGATCACTGCTCAATAATCAAAATTAAAGTTGATTGTAGGAAATGAATTAAAATAGTTAACTTGCATTGAAATGGGTAAAATAATCAGACTGCTGAAGACAATGAGACTTTATCAACAGTTTAGGATGTTAGTTGTATATATGATGGTGATTATTAATCAGGATGGTTAAATTTGTTCTCGTCCTTCAGGAGGAGAGAAAATGTTTCACATGTGACTCTCGGCTGCCGTTCAATCTCTATAGCAACCCCAACAGCCACCGCATCGAGAACGTCATCACGACCTTCGACCCCAAGAGGAGAATGAAATGGTGGCAGTCTGAGAATGGTACGTTTTAAAACTGTCCAATCAGAGTAAGACTCACCTGAAGTTTAAATGTTTCATCTGCAGATGTTTTCTTCTCAGAGTCTTTAAAGCAGTGAACCATCACATGAAGTGTGACAAACTCACAGCTGATCAGTGATCTCTATTCTCCAACAGGAAGCACCCAGTGTTTGTCTTATTCTGGTATTGGAAAATCGACTCACAAAGAATAAGCAGTTCTGTGTTTCTGAAACCTAACCTGGTGATAGTACAGAGATAATGATTGTATAATAAATACATTCCATGAGTAACTAAAGCGCTGTGTCATCTGCAGGAGTTCATGAGGTCAGTATTCAGCTGGATCTGGAGACCATGTTCCAGTTCAGTCATCTGGTCCTCAACTTCAAGGTAAATCACCAAACACACACACCTTCCAGATAAATTATTATTATTCCTTATTATAATTTCCTGTGCGCTCTGTCTCTGTCAGAGTTTCCGTCCAGCGGCTATGTTGGTGGAACGATCAAAGGATTTCGGAAGAAGCTGGAAAGTTTTTCGTTATTTTGCAGAAGACTGTTTGCTTCATTTCCCTTCAGTGTCCGATCAGCCGGCCGACAGTGTCGATGATGTCGTCTGCGACAGCAGATACTCCAGCTCAGATCCGTCCACTGACGGAGAGGTAACACACGCGCCCCCTCGCACATACACACACACACACACTGTAGCAGGACAAGAATGGACCAGAGTCAGGTTTGCAGTAATAATCCACTAAGGTGGGTGCTTCATTTTTCTTGGTGCAGCAAATCAAGCAGTGTGGCTGGTGGGCCGTGTGGCGTCAGGGCTTGGGCAATTCAGCTGCGTAGGCGAGGTGCTGTGGAGGGGCTCACCAGTGAAGTTGTGCACGGCGTGGACAGGAGGTCTTGAGTTCCGGTGCAGATTGGGGGGTATTTCGGCTCCCATCTTCCTTGGCTTCAATTTATGGGCTTTCTGGGTGCAGGAGAGAGAGCAGTGGTTAGTTTGAGAGGCAAACACAGACTGACTTGCCTTGGTTGGCGTGGCTCCTTTTGTCCTGTCACACACACACACACACACACACACACACACAGATAGACCGATATACACACACACACACACACACACACAAACACTTATAGTGTAGTGGCTTCAAATGACAAACAAAAACGGCTGTATTTTTCTGTGAAAATTTCACTGCTGGATATGCTGCAACAGGAAAGTGAACAAACTTAAGCATGCCAGACCTTAATTTGCAGCATCTCATGGTCATCTCATCAGTCAAGATAGCGAGAAGACACAACAGACAACTTCTGTGTAGGCTACTTTAGAATAAAAGCACTTCCTGTGACATCTGTGGTAATACTAAATGACTTTAATCAACAAATAACCAAATAAGGTTGTGTAAATTTCTTACATATTAGCTGTAAATCATGTAAATAGCAAGTTTGCAACCTCACTATAATTTAACATTTCCTTCAGACTGATTTAAACTTAACATGAATTGCTTATTTAAGTGTTTTGAACAAACATTTCACAACAACACTCACTTAGACATTAACCCTCTGACAACCACCATGGACATATATTTGTCTTTTTCATTTGGGAATGGGGGATGTTTAGGGGGAATAAGCAGGTCAACAGATGTCACATAGAAGTGTTGTACATCATCTGAATGTTGTGGACCTGAGGAATAATTCAAGATAGAGCTCAGTACTTTGTGTCAAGTTCAGGCGCCTATTCAAATGTTGAAAGTTTAGAGTATAAAGGTAGGGTAAGTAAATGATGATTATTCTCATGCTCACTTATGTCTCATCAGTTGTTGCAGCAATTTCTAGGTTGGGACTATTTGTAACACAGATTTGGTGCAGGTTAGGGTTATTGGGTTAGTTAGTTATTACCGCTGTAAGAATTGATAAAAATTATCAAATTTCCCTTAAAATGTCACATTAAGACTGAGACCTTGAAAAAATGATAGGAAAATGCCCTCTGAATGCCCTCAGTCTCTAGTTTGTCTGTAAAGTTTCAGCCAGACATCCTCTGAATGCCCTCGGTCTCTAGTTTGTCTGCAAAGTTTCAGCCAGACAACCTCTGAATGCCCTCAGTCTCTAGTTTGTCTGTAAAGTTTCATGGCGCCGTGATTATCCTTGAGGTCACAACAGCTCATTTTATACAATGAGGTCAAGTTTCAGCTACAATGAAATGGCTCTTGTAGGGACTAAAATCATCACACATGAAAACAGTTTGGTTCATTGAATCCACAGATTGTCAGCTTTCCATTCAGACCCAAGTTTACAGACCCTAGTATGCAGAAATACACACCATAAAAACACAATTTTAGAAGAAAAGAAAACATCTATGCTGTCAAATGTCATCACTTTATTAGGGCGTCAGTCGTCGTTGACATCGTCAGGACACTTTTCCTGTCACTATTCAACACTGTTGAATCAATCCCATTGTAAATTGTGGACTGATCCAATTCATATCAAACCATAGATTACAAACATCTTCACGAGACAGTGGGAGATTTAAATTAACAAAACAAATTAAAATTACAATTAAATTGCAGTTGTTTTATTCGTACCACTTCTTATTTTATAAACATTTTCTGTGTCTGTCATTTTCTGTGTTTAGAAATCTGTATTGTATTCAGAATGTATTTTATTGTGTTTGTCCACCAGGTGGTGCTGAAAGCTCTTGATCCTGTGTTTGAAATAGAAAACCTGTACGCACCACACATTCAAGGTCAGGTGACATTACAACAAAGAAAACTGCTCTCTGATTGGCTCTCAACTGTGTGTTAAACAGTTCAGAACATATTTATATCTGACAAAGAGAGAGAACATGTTTTCTAACCTTTGTCCCCAGATCTGATCACCTTGACAAATATCCGCGTGAATTTCACTCATCTGTTCACGTTGGGCGACACACTACTGGGCCGCAGACGCAGGAACCCTCAGGACAAATATTACTACGCTCTTTACAACATGGTGGTCCGAGGAAGCTGCTTCTGTCACGGACACGCTGGCCAATGTACGCATGTGGATGGAGGACGAGGGGATGTCTTTACCAAGACTACCATGGTACGGACTGGAAGGGTTTCTAAACCGATCAGCTGACCGGAAGGGTTTCTGATCCGGTCAGCTGACCTGTGTTCCCCTGAGCAGCGTGATGTCATGAACATGTGATTTAATCACAGTTAATGCAGTAAATAGTTTGTGTCACTGATCTCTGACTGATTTCATGAACTGAAGGAGACATTTTTCAGTAAAAAGACAACATATACTGTAAGAATATTAACTTAAAGATAAATGCAGACTGATTTAGTGACACTGCTGCTTTAACAAATTAAATGTTCGTTTTGATGATGATTTAATCACCTGTAACCTGTTGGATCGGCTGCCCCATCAGGAGTTCCAGGACCCTGTTTTAATCTTTAGTCTAGCTTTCTGCACTTTTCCTCCAAATTTACTTTACTCTGAACCACCATCAGTGACATTGGAATCAAATGTCCTGAGACATCTTTCTCAGATTTCTGTGTAAAACCACATTTCCAGTGTTGTTGGAGCAGTTCAGAGACAGGAAAAGAAATAAATACTGATTTCGGTTTCTGTGTGAACAAACATGTTAAACTAACCATACCAGGTGATTTCTGCAGGTAAAGATGTTTTCTATTCTTCAGGTTCAAGGTCGATGTGTTTGTCAGCACAATACAGCCGGAGATAACTGTGAGAGATGTCAGGACTTTCACCACGACTCCCCCTGGAGGCCTGGAGGAGATGCCAACATCTGCAGGAGTAAAACAGAACCCCTTCTTTATGTTGATACAAAACATAAAATGACCGCCAACATCTGCACTGGACTAAATCTGAACTGTTTCCTCTTTCTATGTTGATAACATCGACACATCTCATTTCAGTTTGTAATCATGCCCTGGTGTTTCTCTTTCAGGATGTAACTGTCACGGTCACTCGGACTCGTGTCACTTTGACTCCGCTCGTTTCAAATCGACAGGCAGCGTGAGCGGCGGTATCTGTGACGACTGCCGTCATGACAGGACGGGGCCTCAGTGTGAACGATGTCGACCATTTCTGTATCAAGATCCACAGAGAACGACAGATGACCCACACGCCTGCATAGGTATGCTTCAACTGCTTTGCTTTGAAAACCCTGAAGTGATCAAGACATGAGGAGGACTCACCCTGGTCACAACCCAGTTTTTTTGTACAAGAGAACAACTCACCCTGACCCAGATTTTTTAGACAAGAGGGGGAATAACGCTGACCCAGATCCATATTTTATAGTCAAAATTATGGACATGTGTTTATGTCTTGAGAACTGGTGGAAGTAAAACTCTCATTCTGTTAAGACTGTAGTGATGGTCAGAGAGAGGTAGAGAACAGTCATATTCATAACTTAGATTGTGTTGTGTTTCAGCGTGTGACTGCGACCCAGCCGGTTCTCAGGGCGGTGGTCTGTGTGACGCTCTGAGCGGCCATTGCGTCTGTAAAGAAAACGTGGAGGGTCAACGCTGTGATCGCTGCAAACACGGCTTCTTCAATCTGAGACAGGACAATCCCGCCGGCTGTCAGGGTGAGAAATCACTTATTTTTACCTTTTTAAACCTTTAATGAACAAACTGCAGTGAAGCAGTGAAGTTTCATGTTTGTGTTTAAGCCCTTTGAGATGACTGGCTGTGACTCGAGGCTCCAGTTGTTCAACAGAAACATGAACTTGAATTAGTCGTGAGCTACAGTTAGAAGAATGCTTAACTACGGCTGCTGTGCCACGCTTCCTCTCACACATCCTCAGCTGTCTACATCTTAATTGCTGCTTGTAGAAACAACTTATGTGGGCATTTTTTCGGGGGAGGACAGTCTCATATATCCATGTCTATGTCTTAGTATACACTTTTTAATCCTTTTATGTGTACAAAGTAGTTTAATTTTTTACCTTTGTTCAGCCTTCTGTTCTTGTCCTTAGCCATACATCCATTCTGTGTAAGTTCACACTAGTCATATGTTTGAAAAATACTAGTATACAGTATAGTTCAACTATATAACATAATTTTTTTGTGTGTGGACACCGGCCATAAAAATGATCCTGAAACATTGCTGCATATCATGTCTGTCTGATGTTGTGCATGTGTTTCAGTGTGCAGGTGTCATGTTTTAGGAAGTGTCGGGTCTTGTGATCAACTGACAGGAAGTTGTGAATGTGACCATTTGGCAATCGGACCACTGTGTGATCGATGTCTGGTAGGTTTCATTTTAATAAATCATGGGAGCAGAAAACTACAAACATCTGATAAAACAGTTTATATAACACTTTAGACACCACACTTTATCCTAAAGAGATTTACACGGTATGATCCAGACTCCGTTATGACTCTGGTATGATCTTGACTCCGTTATGACTCTGGTATGATCTTGACTCCGTTATGACTCCGCTATGATCCTGACTCCGTTATGACGCCGTTATGATCCTGACTCCGTTATGACGCCGTTATGATCCTGACTCTGTTACGACTCTGGTATGATCCTGACTCCGTTATGACTCTGGTATGTTCCTGACTCCGTTATGATTCTGTTATGATCCTGACTCCATTATGACTCAGTTATGACTCTGGTATGATCCTGACTCCGTTATTACTCCGTTATGACTCTGGTATGATGCTGACTCTGTTATGACTCAGTTATGACTCTTGTATGATCCTTACTCCGTTATGACTCTGGTATGTTCCTGACTCCGTAATGACTCCGTTATGATCCTGACTCCGCTATGACTCTGGTATGATCCTGACTCCGTTATGACTCTGGTATGATCCTGACTCCATTATGACTCTGGTATGATCCTGACTCCATTATGATTCTGTTATGATCCTGACTCTGGTATGATCCTGACTCCGTTATGACTCTGGTATGATCCTGACTCCGTTATGACTCTGGTATGATCTTGACTCCGTTATGACTCTGGTATGATCCTGACTCTGTTATGACTCTGGTATGTTCCTGACTCCGTTATGATTCTGTTATGATCCTGACTCCATTATGACTCCGTTATGACTCTGTTATGATCCTGACTCCATTATGACTCCGTTATGACTCTGGTATGATCCTGACTCCGTTATGACTCAGTTATGACTCTTGTATGATCCTTACTCCGTTATGACTCTGGTATGTTCCTGACTCTGTAATGACTCCGTTATGATCCTGACTCCGCTATGACTCTGGTATGATCTTGACTCCGTTATGACTCTGGTATGATCTTGACTCCGTTATGACTCCGTTATGATCCTGACTCCGTTATGACGCCGTTATGATCCTGACTCCGTTATGACGCCGTTATGATCCTGACTCTGTTACGACTCTGGTATGATCCTGACTCCGTTATGACTCTGGTATGTTCCTGACTCCGTTATGATTCTGTTATGATCCTGACTCCATTATGACTCAGTTATGACTCTGGTATGATCCTGACTCCGTTATTACTCCGTTATGACTCTGGTATGATGCTGACTCTGTTATGACTCAGTTATGACTCTGGTATGATCCTTACTCCGTTATGACTCTGGTATGTTCCTGACTCCGTAATGACTCCGTTATGATCCTGACTCCGCTATGACTCTGGTATGATCCTGACTCCGTTATGACTCTGGTATGATCCTGACTCCGTTATGACTCTGGTATGATCCTGACTCCATTATGATTCTGTTATGATCCTGACTCTGGTATGATCCTGACTCCGTTATGACTCTGGTATGATCCTGACTCCGTTATGACTCTGGTATGATCCTGACTCCGTTATGACTCTGGTATGATCCTGACTCTGTTATGACTCTGGTATGTTCCTGACTCCGTTATGATTCTGTTATGATCCTGACTCCATTATGACTCCGTTATGACTCTGGTATGATCCTGACTCCGTTATGACTCAGTTATGACTCTTGTATGATCCTTACTCCGTTATGACTCTGGTATGTTCCTGACTCCGTAATGACTCCGTTATGATCCTGACTCCGCTATGACTCTGGTATGATCCTGACTCCGTTATGACTCTGGTATGATCCTGACTCCGTTATGACTCTGGTATGATCCTGACTCCGTTATGATTCTGTTATGATCCTGACTCTGGTATGATCCTGACTCCGTTATGACTCTGGTATGATCCTGACTCCGTTATGATTCTGTTATGATCCTGACTCTTGTATGATCCTGACTCCGTTATGACTCCGTTATGACTCTGGTGTGATCTTGACTCCGTTATGACTCTGGTATGATCCTGACTCCTTTATGACTCTGGTATGATCCTGACTCCGTTATGATTCTGTTATGATCCTGACTCCGTTATGACTCTGGTATGATCCTGACTCCTTTATGACTCTGGTATGATCCTGACTCCGTTATGACTCTGGTATGATCCTGACTCCGTTATGATTCTGTTATGATCCTGACTCTGGTATGATCCTGACTCCATTATGATTCTGTTATGATCCTGACTCTGGTATGATCCTGACTCCGTTATGACTCTGGTATGATCTTGACTCCATTATGATTCTGTTATGATCCTGACTCCTTTATGACTCTGGTATGATCCTGACTCCGTTATGATTCTGTTATGATCCTGACTCTGGTATGATCCTGACTCCGTTATGACTCTGGTATGATCCTGACTCCGTTATGACTCTGGTATGATCCTGACTCCGTTTATGACTCTGGTATGATCCTGACTCCGTTATGATTCTGTTATGATCCTGACTCCGTTATGACTCTGGTATGATCCTGACTCCGTTATGACTCTGGTATGATCCTGACTCCTTTATGACTCTGGTATGATCCTGACTCCGTTATGACTCTGGTATGATCCTGACTCCGTTATGATTCTGTTATGATCCTGACTCTGGTATGATCCTGACTCCGTTATGACTCCGTTATGACTCTGGTATGATCCTGACTCCGTTATGACTCTGGTATGATCTTGACTCCGTTATGACTCTGGTATGATCCTGACTCCGTTATGACTCTCTTATGATCCTGACTCCGTTATGACTCTGGTATGATCCTGACTCCGTTATGACTCTGGTATGATCCTGACTCCGTATTGACTCTTGTATGATCCTGACTCCGTTATGATTCTGTTATGATCCTGACTCTGGTATGATCCTGACTCCGTTATGATTCTGTTATGATCCTGACTTCGTTATGACTCTGGTATGATCCTGACTCCGTTATGACTCTGGTATGATCCTGACTCCTTTATGACTCTGGTATGATCCTGACTCCGTTATGACTCTGGTATGATCCTGAATCCGTTATGATTCTGTTATGATCCTGACTCTGGTATGATCCTGACTCCATTATGATTCTGTTATGATCCTGACTCTGGTATGATCCTGACTCCGTTATGACTCCGTTATGACTCTGGTATGATCCTGACTCCGTTATGACTCTGGTATGATCTTGACTCTGTTATGACTCTGGTATGATCCTGACTCCTTTATGACTCTGGTATGATCCTGACTCCATTATGATTCTGTTATGATCCTGACTCCGTTATGACTCTGGTATGATCCTGACTCCTTTGTGACTCTGGTATGATCCTGACTCCGTTATGACTCTGGTATGATCCTGAGTCTGTTATGACTCTGTTGACTAATGACTAATGACTAATGACTAATTTGTTTTCGTATTCAGGAAGGTTTCTGGGGTTTGGGAAACTCTGTGTTCAGATGTTCGCCCTGCGACTGTGATGTTGGAGGAGCTTACAGCACCACGTATGTTTCCTCGGATTTCATTCAGCTTTTGAAATATTTAATGAATGAATGGCTGAAAAGGAACTAAAGATCAGGTCAATTTGATTTCCACAGCCTAGAATCCCATATTAGTCTCAGCTATTAATACCAGATAAAGAAATCCTAACTCAAATCCTAATCTCATTCTTTACTTCCTGTCTCCTTTGTTACTCACTGTCCCAGGTGTTCTCCGGAGGACGGACAGTGTCAGTGTTTACCCAACATGGTGGGTCGGCGCTGCTCCGACCCTGCCCCCGGCTACTTCCTGCCTCTGTTGGACTACTTCCTGTATGAGGCGGAGCTCGCTGCTCCGCTGCACGGAGGAAGCTCTCCTCCGTCTACTCCTCCATCTTCTTCTTCTCCTCTGGTGAGAACTCAGTCATCTTCTTCTTCTCCTCTGGTGAGAACTGAAGAGTCAATGTGATGATCAGAGAAATCAGATTCAGCAGTGTGTCTCCATGTTTCTGTGTGTTCACCTCTTAGTAACATCTGTGTGTGTGTGTGTGTGTGTTTGTGTGTGTGTGTGTGTCTGTGTGTGTGTCTGTGTGGCTGTGTATGTGTGTGTGTGAGTCTGTCTCCAGGTCAACCCTTTTGTTTTGCCGCGGTGTGAGAAGTATTTCAGAGAGCAGGGTTATGACTTTAAGTTCACTAACGGACGAGTCGTTCTGGTTCGAAAGACTCCAAGACTCACCCGCTGGAGGAGACAGGTGGGATGTTTTATTTATTTCCCGGTTTGAGCTTTCAGCCAATCAGATGGTCATCCTGAGCCCTGAGTATTAGCTAGTTATTGTTTACATCCTGAAGCAGAGAGGCCTCCCTCTGGACCCGGGTCACGCCCTGCAGATCGTTCCCCGTCAGAGGACAGCTGATCGCCCCATCACCTGGACCGGCCTGGGATTTGTCAGAGTGTTGGAGGGGGCGGGGCTTAGGTTCACTGTAGACAACCTCCCATCGTCTATGGATTACCAGCTCGTGATTCGTTATGAGCCAGAGGTGAACGAATGGTCAGGGTTCTGGTTTTTATCTGGTTTTTATCTGGTTTTTATCTACGTTTTTACAAACTTTAATCTTCAGATATTAAATGATGAAGCTCTGGTAATGGTTTTGTATCTTTTTACTATGAACTGTTTTATAAAGAAATAGACAACAGCAATGACATTAATTGTAAAAAGACATTAAATTGAATCACTTCACACGGAAATAATTAACAGTAAACGCCATGAGCCTCCAACCTTCATGGTGACTTTTATTTCCTGGCTGCTTTAATTAGAAATTGCTCTTCCTGTATTAAAACATCAGCTGATCTTTCTTTGCAGTCTCCGTCTGATTGGCTGGCTTCAGTCAGCATCATTGCGGTGTCACTGGGTGACGGCAGATGCAGCAACGACCCGACAGGAAGTAAAACACTGATTCTTCCTGGAAACTCCAGGTGAGACTCTATCAGAAAAGTATGTTTTTGAGAGTGTTTTGATCAGAAGGAAGGGCATATGACACTTAATGTGTGAAATAAATACTCTTAAAGACGCAAACAGTCAATCCTCAGTAAGATGAATTCAGTTATATATAGGGATACTGCTCCCCCCTTTGTTCCTGACAAACAACAGTTATTATTCACATGGTGACCACTAGAGGTCGCTGTCAGGTCACCTTTCAGTATTAGTTATTGATTATATGTTATATCTGTGATCAGATTACAATGACACAACTAATCATGGGAAGACATGTGACAGTAAAGCTTGTTTTTAATGAAAAGATGTGTCATTTTGGGCTATTTTGCTTTCGTAGCATGTCTTTTTTCACACTATTGAGAAAAAAACATCCAAAATACACATTTAGGTGTTTATTTTGCCCCACTTTGTCTATTTGCGCCTGTGTTTTCTGCCAAACAGATAGCATTAGACAATGCATTTTTACATATTTAAATTTCAGAAAATTTGTAATACCAAAATATATATCATGATGATAGTAATCAGTTTCATGTTGAGATCTGTTAGTTCAAATGTTTTACCCTATTCAACTGTAATGTCTTACAAAAATGTTTATAATCCATATCTTTATATAAAGGCTGTTTTCTCAAAATGAATTTTTCAGTCAGAAATCTCCACTTCAGCAGCACTTACAAACACCAAACTTTCCACTTTCATTCCTATCTCATATTCTGAAAGTTTTTACCGAGGGATGTGTTCAGATATCCTTCATTGCCTGATGTATCTAACATTTTATACCTAAAAACATAGCTAAAATAGATTTTTTTCATTGCTGTTGACAAAAGCAGCATAAAAAGAGATATCCGAAATCCCCCTATGTAAAAACCTTTGACTCTGATATGTTTAGTGAAAACTCTGAGTTTGTTAACACTGAGATGAGGGAAACTCTGGGGTTTCCGTTTCAGAAAGAACTTAACCTCGGAGTCAGTTACTATGGTAACTGAGTCTGTGAACCTAACCTGGTCGGGAGCAGGTTTTCTTCAAGAAACCTCGAGTTTCTCTCAGTCTCCTCCTTCTGAGAGGAGACTGAGAGAAACGGGGGAAAAAAATTGAAAAATTTGAGTTTCTCTCAGAAACTCATTTCATTCATTCAGTCATTTCCACATAACCGATTTGAGAGGTATTTTTTTTATCACATTCCATTAGATATGTAGATACCTTATCTGTCCTCATATCACTAACATCACCCATCATTGACAGGCTTTAACATCCCAGCAGGTTCTTTGTATCGCATTACGTTTTTTGCAAACGGCAGTTTTCTTTACAACAGTGTAGCGGATCATACTGTAATAGTAAGCCACTGTATGCATAGCCGTCAGAAAAGTGTGACTCGCTCTGAAACGTTTTTTAAACATTTTTGTAGTGTTCCCTGGACAGTGGAGCCATTAAAAAGAAATTAATGATTATACATTATAGTTCTGTTAATGATATGGTGCTGCAGCCTCAGAATGGGATTAGTATAGCTTACTTCTTTGCCCGCAGGATTGCACCTAAATGAAATTATAGGTGTAATACAATTCCAGTTTTTACCAGTAATATTATAAGTTAACTGTGATTAAATATGAAATTAATACACTGTGAATGCGTACGCATTGACTCGAGCAGCAATTTTCTCCCACACCAATTCTCTCTCTTTTGCAGCAGCAGCCGCTGTCTTGCTTTTTTAACAGAATACATGTTCAAACCATTGACATATATAAAAGGTTCAAACTCGCTGTTTGTGCACATGAGTATTTCCGCTGACCCGTTTGTTTGTGGTTGTTACCATGGTGAATCGTAGAATCATGGCTCCATTCATGCTGCCTTTTTATAGTGGTTGTGCACGCACGTAACCCTGAGTGAACATACTCCAAGTTGATTGAACCAACTCAAATCAGCTGTTCTGAAACCGAAAACTCTGATTTTTCCATCTCAGGGTAAATCAACTCAGACATCAGGGTTAGACTCAGAGTTTGTTAAACCTCCTACCTGGAACGGACCCCAGTGGACTTATTCTGTTGACTGTTTACTTGTTTGTCTCCAGAGGACATATTCTGTTGACTTGTTTGTCTCCAGAGGACTTATTCTGTTGACTGTTTACTTGTTTGTCTCCAGAGGACATATTCTGTTGACTTGTTTGTCTCCAGAGGACATATTCTGTTGACTGTTCACTTGTTTGTCTCCAGAGGACGTATTCTGTTGACTGTTGACTTGTTTGTCTCCAGAGGACGTATTCTGTTGACTGTTTACTTGTTTGTCTCCAGAGGACATATTCTGTTAACTGTTTGTTTACTTGTTTGTCTCCAGAGGACATATTCTGTTAACTGTTTGTTTACTTGTTTGTCTCCAGAGGAGGTATTCTGTTAACTGTTGACTTGTTTGTCTCCAGAGGACGTATATGTTGACTGTTGACTTGTTTGTCTCCAGAGGACATATTCTGTTGACTGTTAACTTGTTTGTCTCCAGAGGAAGTATTCTGGACTCTGCGGTGTGTCTGAACGCAGGCGGTCAGTACTTTGTGAACGTCGTCTTCAGCAAACAGCCGGGATCGGACGCCTCGTCCAGCTCACACCTCCTGATCGACTCGGTGAGGAAGTCTTCATCTGTTGTACAGTCTGACTGTCCAATCACAACTCAGCAGCAGGAAGTAGTCTGACTGTCCAATCAGAGCTCAGCAGCAGGAAGTAGGAACAGTGTGTGTGTGTTAGTGTTTGTATCTCCATATTTATGGAGGGTTGAAATCAGTGGTAGAGCAGTCGCCTGCCAATCGGAAGGCATATTCATAGACCAATACACTTGAATACATCTATGAATACATATGTTTTTCAGATGGATCTGATTCCCAGTATCGAGTCTGTCCGTGACTTCTGCTCCCAGAGTGACCTTGACTCTTTCCGACACTTTCGCTGCATTGGATTGGCTGCCGAGCTCGGCCAGCCAGAGTCACTATTGGGAGTCTGCGAGGGACTCATCAAGAGCATGTCGGCACGAATCCACAACGGAGCTGTTCGTACGTATTTCAACACAAATCAATAACTGAGCTTTTCTTTTTATAAATTTAATGATTTTACACTTTCAGATTTCTTGTTCTCCCCGTTTTTCTGAATATCTTGTTTTGTTTTCAGAAAAGGGTTTATTGTCATAGAAAGTTAAACTTACGTGGAATTTCCCTTGGTGATTGGTGCATACATAAACAAACAAACATATTAAACATTAATATGAAACAAACAATTAATACAGAAAACAAATATATACAAAATAGCTGTTTAGCATAAGAAAATGAAGGCTGAATGGGTTGTGTATAGAATGCAAAACACAAAGTATGTGCAATAGGCAGCTGTAAAGTCCAGGATGAAGGAGTGGCTGTGTGGTGGCTAGGGATGGGGGGGGTTAAGAGTCAGTGTCAGCAGTGGGTCCGGGGCCTTGTTGGTGAGGCTGACTGCAGAGGGGAAGAAATAGTTTTTGTGGTGTGAGGTTTTTGTTCTGATGGACCGCAGCCTCCTGCCAGAGGGGAGGGGTTCAAACAGTCTGTGTCTGGGGTGAGAGGGATCGGCTACAATCTTTCCTGCCCGCCTTTCTAAATTAATCTCTGGGTTTTCCTGTTGTCAGTTTGCAGGTGTAACGTCGTTGGCTCTGTCGGACCATCTTGCAGTAGCCAGGGAGGATTCTGTGAATGTAAACCCAATGTGATTGGACATTGCTGTGATACCTGTGCACCACTGACGTTTGGTTTCGGACCTGACGGCTGCAAACGTAAGAAACTCTCACATGCAAAATCCCAAAACACACAAGGTACAACATAAAGAGTTCTAAAAGAGGAAGTCCTTCTGAAGTTTTAATAATTTGTATGAAAAATTAACACTCCAACGGGCGGCTGACTTTTTGTCTTTCAGAGGCTGCAGGAGGCTCTAGGTAAAGTGAAGATGATATAATAAGAAACTATATAATCTAGGGAATCCAGTGGCACCGGCCAGTAAATAACAATGCTCCAAAGTTATGCTAAATGTTGGGGAAAGACAAACTGACATTTTTAAAGGTTTCCCTTGACCTTTGGCCTCAATATATCTGAATGAAAATGGGTTCATGGGTTTAATGACCATTAGATGGTTTCAGAGCTGTTTTCAGGTCATAAAAAATGGTTTGATTTTTTCACCAATTCTGTTGAAATGATAACCGAAACAAAATGCTGCAACAAATCATGAAACATAACCGAGCATGAGAATGGCAATCAAAACCGTATATAATGTTTGAAGCTCCTATACACTTCAGTTAATTAAAGTACATTGTGAATCAATTAATTCATTACTTTTATTCTGATTTATAATTAGAAGAACTTGACACAGTGCTGAGCTGCATCTCAGATTAATCTTCAGGTTCCCAGGTTTCAGATGATGTTGACATGCTGTCTTTCCCTGAACCTCCCCATCCCCCCACCCTTTCCGCTCTAATAAGAAGGGCTGGAAAGATAATGAAAGCTAATCCCAGGTGTTAATGAAAATCAGTCTGAGGATTTCTTTTCTACTGTTTTGTTTGCAGCATGTGAGTGTGACCCTCGAGGTTTGCTGTCGGAGCTTTGTGATCAGGTCAGAGGTCAGTGTGTGTGTCGTTTAGAGGTAACGGGTCAACGCTGTGATCGCTGTCTGGCGGGGTTCTGGGGTTTCCCTTTCTGTCGACCCTGTGAATGTAACGGACTGTCGGAGGTGTGTGATGAAGAAACCGGAGAGTGTCTGAACTGCAGGGAGCAAGCAATTGGACCAAACTGTGACAGGTTATATGTCATTATATATCTACAAATATTTAACACTCATTGTATATCTGTAATTATACCATGGTCTGGATGAATACTCAATTCTGATTGGCTGCAGGATGTCCATAAAAAAGTGAAACAGGACACCTACTGAAGGAGTTCTGGTGAAACTGACTGTTTACCGTTCTAAATGAATGCGCTACATTAAAAGAAAATGGGAATCTGATATTTCCAACACTGTGTTGTGCTTCAGTGCCTTGTCCTCTGAACACCACAGGATGGTGCTAACACACAAGCTGCAGTGGGAGTAGTAAAAAAAGTTTGCATTGCAGAAGAACCTTATGGGATGGGAATGATTGTTCCAGGTAATAGTCACACCCTCAGGCGTAACTTTAGATTTTGATTGTTAAATGCATCAAAATATAAATTGATGGTTTAAAACAATGTTATTTAGCAAGTGACCATGGTATAAGCAGGTTAATGCCTTTAGGGGTGTCCATTGTCAGGTATTAATGGACGATGGTGAAGTCCATTAATACCTGACAAAGGACACCTCGTTGGGCATAGAACAGGGCTAAGGTTAACCCCTCTCCTGCACTAAAGCCAGGAGCATCCTGTAGATTAATTTCTAGTGACCTCCTGTGTTGCTGACCTGTAGATTAATTTCTAGTGACCTCCTGTGTTGCTGACCAGGTGTGTGGACGGTTACTATGGTAACCCTGTATCCAGAACGCCCTGTCAGCCCTGCCTGTGTCCGGACGCTCAGAGCAGCGGACGTTTCTTCGCCACCTCTTGCCAACACGACCCACAATCCCTCAGTGTTACCTGTGACTGCCGGGAGGGGCACACAGGTAGGACCTTACCTCTCTGTCACAATGATGGCTGACTACTTTTTAAAATTAACTCTGGGAAGAGACAGGAGCACTGTATCCAGAGAGCGGAGAGTCCTGATTAGACTATGAGGTTTAAGGAGATAAGACAGGTAGTAACTGCTTATGAGTATGTTTGTCATTAAATAAAGCTTTCATTGTTACTGATTAAACATAGATGAAATCTGATTTTTTTTATAGTTTTCAGCTGTGACTCAGAATGAAAATCTGCAGAAAATTCTGCATCCAAAGATTCCCTGTGATCCTGCTGATTAAGCTAGAGTACATCATTTAATACATATTCGTTCCATGAGACATAGTTAACTTTCAGTTTTGACTCATGCTATGTGTGTTCTAATCTCCTGCAGGAGTAGTTAAGAGCATGTTTCATCATTATACTGTGTATATATATATATATATATATATATATATATATATATATATATATATATATATATATATATATATATATATATATATATATATATATATATATATATATATATATATATATATAAGTTTTAGTTGTAAGAGGCGAAATTCAACTCAGGAGACTAAAAAGAGTTGTTTAAGTCACTTTGTACAGTTTTAAGCAGTGCTGTCAATGCAGTGAAAGGAGTGCATGCAGAGGCTTAGCTTTGTTTATGTGCATGAACATTTACCTTCAACATGTTAGCATTTCAAACTGACGGTGACTGTCTCAGGTCCAAGCTGCGACAGATGCATCTCTGGTTTCTATGGTGACCTGTCGTTGCCTGGCGCCCGGTGTGAGGAGTGTCCCTGCAACAACAACATCAGCCCGGACGACCGTGACGCCTGCGACAGCCTGACGGGCGAATGTCTGCAATGCCTTCACAACACGATGGGACCCCGCTGCCAAGACTGCAAACCTGGTTACTACGGCAACGCCCTGGACCAGGACTGCAACGGTAGAGTTTTATATATATTCTGCTGGGTTATATAACACTCTAGCACTCTAAACCCGTTTTATTCTCTTAGCATTCCAACCACTCACATTTACTCCATTTTGTTTCCACATTTCCTAACTTTAATTCTTCCTTTAATTGTTTACAACTTTTTGAGATTTGAAATTCAGAAATATTACTGTTGATGTGATTCTGATGAGAATTGCTTACCTTCGTAAGTTGGTTCGGTTTACTGAACCAAAAAGAGAAAAACGGCTTCAGAGGAGAGTGAAAGTGGGCATGAAATTTGCAGACACTACTCTGACCGAGTTCTCCAATTGATCTAAAGTGAGAGTTTTTAAAAAGGTGGACCACTCTGTCGGAGGCGTTTCAGTTGCTACGTCTGGCGGTAGGTACAGGAATAACAGATTAAAAACGTATTTATCATTGCTGCCATAAATATATGATTAATCGCTATTTCATTGTTGTCTTTTGTAATAAATCTGATTGTATGTGTTGGCTGGCTTTATCATAGATCGCCACTCAGTGAAAGAAATGACTACCTTATATTTATTGTGCATTTCCCAGAATGCTCTTGTGACCGGCGGGGGACGGAGGTGACTCAGTGTCCTCTGGAGAGTCCCTGCTTCTGTGATTCCAGGACGGGACAGTGTCCCTGCAGGATGGGGGTGCTTGGCGTCCTCTGTGACGAGTGTGAGGACGGATACTGGAACCTGGGCAGAGCCTCAGGGTGTCAACCCTGCAGCTGTGATCCTGTTAACTCTTTCTCCAACATCTGCAACAAGGTAACCACAGACACAACATACACAACCACAGACACAGACACAACCACAGACACAGACACAACCACAGACACAGACACAGACACAACCACAGATTTTAACCCTGCAGCTGTGATCCTGTTAACTCTTTCTCCAACATCTGCAACAAGGTAACCACAGACACAACCACAGACAAAACCACAGACACAACCACAGACACAGACACAACCACAGATGTCAACCCTGCAGCTGTGATCCTGTTAACTCTTTCTCCAACATCTGCAACAAGGTAAGACATACACAACCACAGACACAACCACAGACACAGACACAACCACGACAGACACAGACACAACCACATACACAACCACAACCACAGACAGACTCAACCACATACACAGACACAACCAAAACCACAACCACATACACAACCACATACACAACGACAGACACAACCACAGACACAGACACAGACACAACCACAGACAGACACAGACACAACCACAGACATAACAGACACAACCACAGACACAGACACAACCACAGACATTTGACATTTATTTATTGATGAGGAATAACCCCTTGAGATGAACCATCTCGTTTTCGAGGGGGTCCTCTAGTTCAGATACAGAATTGACACTGACCTTACAACGGCAGTCAATCAGAAAACAAAAAACAAAACACATAAAAAGGACAACAACAATAAAGAACAACAACTTACTTTACAATAATAGTAAGTGAAAAAATACATAACTCATACAAACAAAACATTCACTCATACAAGACTCTCCAAAGGTTGCTCACTCATCCCTCAACAATGTAAACACATAAACTATGTGAAATATGAAATATAAAATATATGAAATAAATAGAAAAAATATATATATATATATACACACATATACACACACACATATATACATACATACATATATATATATATATATATATATATATATATATATATATATATATATATATATATATATATATATATATATATATATATATATATATATATATACATATATATATTAGGGCTGTCAATCGATTAAAAAAAATTAACTAATTAATTGCACAATTTGCTGTAGTTAATCGCGATTAATCGCATTTTTAAATTGCGACTGAAGCTTGTAGTAATGGATATTTAAATGCTAAATCACTTAACTTTGCAAATATGAAGAGAAAACAAACAAGGGAAGGTTCTGCTAAGTTCAGAATGTTTAATATCTTTCAGAACAACAGCAGCAACAATTTGGCTTATTTAGTCCTGCTGAAGGCTGCTGAAACGGCTAGAAACTGTCCGACTTGAGAGCAGATTTTTGTCACCACCCCCCAATATTAGCCACATACCTAATATACCATATTCTGAATAATATACAAATATATATATATATATATATAAAATATAAATTACAATCTAGGACAGTACTTAATATCATAAATATTATAATATACATAGTGTTTAATCTGAATGACTAAGCAAAGCACATATATCTAAACACAGAAATGCACATCAATATCAATGTTACACATTAAACCAGTAACCAAAAACCACAAAGGTGTATGTTGGCCTAAAGTGAAAACATTGAGTGTAGTTTTAGATAGCGACGCTGTGCACAGCAATCAATTACCAATGTAAAGCGATTGACTACATTTCCCTTCCAGCACCGCAACCAGGAAGTAGCTTGTGTGACAGTGAGACGCACCAATTTCAAACATTTACTGGAATATAGTCACGGATACTATCGAGTCAACAGCGCTAAACATCAGACTGCAAATAAGGTTTTATCAGCGTGACCAACGTAACAGTTATCAAGCAAACAAATCGCGCACGTACATATCGGCAGCACAGACGAACAAACTTACACCGCAGCTCAATGTAACGAAACAGCAGCTTACCGGTGGCGCATCTCTCCTGACGAAACAACATGTCGGAACTAGTACTCGGTCCCGTTTATAGCCCGTGCTCATTCATTTCTGGATTCTAACACATCATCTTTTTTCTCTTTTGGGATCTTACTGGTCCACGTTTCAACTCTTGACTGGCCCGTAGGCCTACTTCAATCAGGTAAGTCCCTCCTAGAGTAGCGCCGCCTGCTCTTATGGAGACGTGTTACGTTTCTCAGCCGCCACATGAAGTAAACAAACACAGCTGCGTTACTTTCGTTAATTATTTTTAACGAGTTAAATATTAAAAAACTAACGCAAAAATTAACGCGTTAATTTTGACAGCCCTAATATATATATACATATACATACATACATACATACATGTACCAAAAACACACATCTAGACACCAGTAAACACGTATGCACACAAAGATACAAAGAATTAATGCGCCATGCCTACAGTAGGTTTCATTTAGTCATGTTTAAAGCATATCAACTCTATCAGTGGTAGCCACTGTAGAGCAGTAGTGAAGTAGTGGCCACCAATAATGCCCCAGCAACTGACCTGACCTGTACACACACATACATACATACATACATACACACACACATACATACACATACACATATACACACACATACACATACATATACATATATATACACATACATACATACATACATATACATACACACACATACATCAATAACAATTGCGTGCATTCTGAAGATATTGAACTAAGGCATTTTTAAACATTGGAAAGGAAGTCAAAGAGCAAATTGAAATTGGAAGGTTATTCCACTCAAAAGGTGCTTTATGTTGAAATGCATATCTTCCTATTTCTTTATTGATTCGAGGAATGAGAAAATAAATTTGGTTATTGTGTCGCAAGTTATAAAATGAACTAAAGAAAATTTGATATTGTTTTAAATAAGAAGGATAGTCCATATAAATACATTTAAAAATAAATTGTAACCAATGAAAACGCCTTCTATCTGGTAGAGTCAGCCAGGACAGTTGATTGTACCTTTCCTAATGGTGTGTTCTGTAGGGGCAGCGGAGAATAAATCTACACAGACTATTGTAGGCAGTGTTAAGAGACTGAAGGCAGGAGGCTGTAGTATTTTGATATACGATATCGGCATAATCCAAAATTGGTAATAAAAGTTGAGAAACAATTCTTTTTCTGACAGGAAAACTAAAACAGTTAATTGATTGGTATAAAATTCTAAGTGAGCAGTTAAGCTTATTAGTTATATTATGTACATGAGTGCTAAAAGAAAGATCAAAGTCAAGCCAATGGCCAAGATACTTGACCTTTCTAGTAGGTTTTATGGGAGTTTGATCAAGAAATTAATTTTTAGTGAGTTTTCAAATAAAAGATTCAGCTTTTTTTGAAAAAGCATTGCATATGATTTTGATTTATTAAGTAGAAGCTTGTTGGACAATAGCCATCGCTGGACAGAATCAAAACCATTTTGTAATGTAGTACTGATGTCATAAATATTAGGTTTGGAACAATAAATGACTGTGTCATCAGCATAAAGTTGGATATTGCATTCAGTGCAGCTACGTGGAAGATCATTGATAAATATCGAAAAAAGTAAAGGCCCAAGAGAGGAACCTTGAGGAATTCCTCTGTCAATGCCAGTGAAATTAGAAATGCTGCCCCAAAGGACACACACTGACGACAATTGTGCAAATAAGAATTGAACCAAAGCAAAGAAGAAGTAGACAGACCAACAGAGTACAATTTGTCTAAGAGTAGATAATGATCAACTAAGTCAAATGCTTTAGTAAGATCTAAAAATAATGCACCTGTAGACATACGATTATCAAAACTCGAAAACACATCATTAGTAAATTTTAGAAGTGTTGTAGTAGTAGAAAAATATTTTCTGAATCCAGATTGGCATTGAGATAATAGGTTATTGTCAGATAAATATTTCGATAACTGGAAAAAGATTATTTTCTCAAAAACTTTTACAACACTATTGATGATTGAGATGGGTCTGTAGTTATTAATATTTTCAGGATCGCCACCCTTGTGAAGTGGGATAACTTTGGCACATTTCCAGGCTAACGGGAATTTACAAGAAGAGAACGACAAGTTAAAAAGTGAGGCCAATGGCACTGCTAGTACCTGAGAACCAATTTTAATAAATTTATTCTCAATGCCATCTGGACCAGCACCACTGATATAGGACAGTTCACTTATGGCCCTTTGCACATCAGCTGGACTGACCTCAGTAAATGAAAAAGAACTGCCTGATTGGGAACTATGGACCGGATCAAGTTGAAAAGTAGAAGTTTGTACATGTGGTGCAAGGGGAAAAATGCAAACTAAAAGCATTAGCAATGGTAGCTGGATCATCTATATATATATATATATATATATATATCTTTCATTATTCAGGTTCAAATTAGTTGTAGCCCGCCCAGATCTCCCAAGTACATTATTAACCTGCTTCCAGAATCGTCGTGGGTTTTTAAAATCATTCATTAGACAATTTCTGAAATAATTTCTCGTTTGCATAGTACAAATGTTCCTTAATCGTTTGTATTCTTCCCAGTCATCAATGTATTTTGTACGTCGAAATTTGTACCAAGCCCTATCCCTCTGTTTGAAGAGATTAATAAGGTCTCCATTTACCCATGGTAAGTGACTACCTTTAACTTTAACCGTGGTCCAAGGAGCATGCTTTTTTATAACATTCTGAAGCTCAGTATATAGAAAATTCCATGCATCATCAATAAATGGAATTGAATTGAGCCTGTACCAATTAATTTGTTGCAAATCATCAATAAATTGGTCACTATTGAAGAATTTAGTTTGCCTTATCTTGATAAATTTAGGAGGGAGACGTGGCTTCATAATTTTCCAAATACAATAAATCATGTGGTGATCACTAAAACAGTCTGGTAGAACCCCAGATTTAATTATTCGATCAGGGTGTGAAACTAGGGCCCAATCCAAAAGAGATTTAGAGGTAAGAGTTAGTCTTGTGGGCTCAGTTATAAGTTGAGTCAAATTTAAACTATTAATCATATTTCTTTCAGAAAGTGCTGATGAATGAAGCCAATTAATGTTAAAGTCACCCATAAGTATCATTTCCTTATTAGAAGCTAAGGAAGATGCAGTAGAAATAATATTTTTAATTGATTCAAGTTTGGAAGAGTTAGGCGGTCTATAAATATTTCCAATAATTAACTGCTTGTTTTCATGAAGAGTGATTTTGATAAATAATCCTTCAAAATGTACAGGAATCTCATTAGGAACCATAAGTTGAGAATTTAAATTTGATAATACATAAGTGGCTACTCCGCCTCCCCTCGTGCTTCTGTCCGATCTAAACAGTTTATAGTTGTCTATACTAATATCGGCGTCAGAGATGTTGCTGGTAAGCCAAGTTTCGGATAACGTAATAATATTTGGATTATTATAGGTCAGCCACGCTCGTAGTTGGTCAATTTTGGGGAGTAGACTTCTGATATTCAGGTGTATAATGTAAAGACCTTTACCCATATTTTTCAGAGAGAGAAAAAATAAATTAAAATACAGTGACTAGTGAGGAGATCTATGTGAGATATTGCAATGATATTGCAAAATAAAAAAGAGGGTGGGTGAGCGCCATGGGAGTCAACACACACACAAAACCATATACACACAAACACTCTACAAAAACAAACAAGTAAACATGCAAAAACATTAACAAAATATATGAAACGAAAGAAAAAAGAAGAAGATCCAAGTCTCAGTCTGCAGATTAGAAAAAAAAAATCATCTGTGAAGGCATGCGTCAGTAAGCATGACCCTGCGACAAGTCGCAAAGCACCACAGTTTACGGCAAATAAAGATTCAGGAATTGACTGCAGGATAAGAGAGTTACAAAGTTAGTAGTATAAGAAGTATTAGGAGAAATGCAAATCAGGACAGACCCGAACTAGGCAGACTTCATCTGGACATCCCGAATAAGCACTTCCACTTCGTCTGGAGAGTAGCAGAGGTGAGCTTCATCACCGATGTGGATCCTGAGGATAGCTGGATACAACAGCGCGTAGCGGATCTTCATCTCGTTTCTTTTTCATTGGGTCAAACATGCGGCGTTTCTGCGTCAAACCGTGGCTGAAGTCAGGATAAATGAACACTCTAGAGCCTTGGTACATCAACTTCCTTTTCTCACGAGCGTGTCGGAGGATTTTAAGTTTGTCCGAAAAATTGAGAAACTTTGCCAGTATGGGTCTTGGACCAGCTTTGGAATTCCGTTTGGAGGAGGCTCCAGGAGTGCGATGAGCACGCTCAATCACCGGTGGAGTGGAGAAGCTGGCTTCACCGAAGAAAGTGGTCAGTAAGCGTACAATAAAGCCGATTGTATCTGTACCTTCAGCTCGCTCAGGAACGTGAATGAATCGAAGATTTAGGGCTCTGCTCCGATTTTCGGCGTCCTCGGTTTTCTGTAGCAGGACAGCATTTTGCTTCTCCAGCATCTCAACACGTTTCTCTAGATTAGTTATGTTATCTTGGTTTGAACTGACTCTAAATTCGAGCTCCCCTACTTGATCCCCGAGAGATTTAAGGGAAGACTGCAACGCATTGGCAGCTGTTTGCAGGTTGTCAAGTTTCGGGTCAAAATACGTGAACATCTCTTGCTTAAGTTGTTGGAGAGCACTCAGAATGAATGCGTTGGTCACGTTTTGTTCCATGGCGGAGCACAGGTAAGATGATCAAGTGAGCTGATTGAAGCCGTGTCCGTCCAACAAGTCACAAAAAGTCACAAGTGGCTCTAGTAACACTCAGAACTTGACGTGGGATAGATATGCACGAAGGTTAGTTAATTAGCGCATTTTAGCAGACTGAGATTTGAGGAGCTTCAATCAAGCACTGCTGCTGTGTCGGCCATCTTCAATACAGACAGACACAGACACAACCATAACCACAACCACAGACACAGACACAACCACAGACATAACAGACAGTGTACTGTTTAGACTGCTATTCATCTTTTTTACCTTACACTACAAACATAATCACAAAGTTTCATCTTTAGGTTAAAGGGTTGTAATGTGTAACTTTAAGGGATAAAACAACTTTATATATTCAGCACATTTCCAGTTTGAGGTTAATTACTTACAGTAGAAACTGTTTATTGACTGAAGTGGTGATGTGTTCAGGTGACGGGACAGTGTCCGTGTCGTCCTGAGTTTGGAGGAAGACAGTGTGACGAATGTGGAGAAAATCATTTTGGGAATCCAGACCTGCAGTGTATCTGTGAGTAAAGACACAACCACACCTCTAACATTGTCTTTAAGCCTTTCTGTGACAGATCTCAGCTGGTTTTATCTGTATAACTCGTCTCGTTGTCAGCTTGTGACTGTAACCTGGAGGGAACCGAGCGTCCGTCGTGTGACCCTGAAACCGGCGAGTGTCTCTGTCGGGTCGGCATCACCGGTATCTTCTGTGATCAGTGCGCCCCTGGCTATGACTCAGCATTCCCGGCCTGTGCGGAGTGCCACCCGTGCACCGGCCTCTGGGCCAAAAGCGTGACCGATGTCCAGCGAGCCGCCCAGAGGATGAAAACCTTCATCACTAGCCACGGCGATGACCTGCGGCCCAGAGACGGATGCCAACTGCAACAGATGCTGGAGATGAAGTCCAAGCTGGACGGCCTCGCCAACTTGACGAGACTCTCACCACCAAATCTGGAGAAGCTGGAAAAACTGTTTGCAATGATCGGGTATGTTCTGCAGTTATTAATTTCACAGAAGAGTTACAGCCTCACAGCAACATCAGCAAACACAGAGTAACACTGTGAAGAAAAATGTTCTTCCTCACAGGAAGGTGAAAGACGGCATCGACCCGAACATGATTCTGATTGACCTGTCTCCTCTCCTCAACACGGACATTGACAACATTCGTCTGGAGTTCAAGACCCTGCTGAATAACCTGAAGAAGAAAATCATCGAAGATCCGGACGATGAAGAGGAACACATTGAGGGTACAGCGATGCTGTTCTTGTAACATTTTCATGTACAAAAATGACAGATAATACTTCTCTGAAGTACTGATAACCCTTCGCTCTTGCACACTTTATTGTGTTATAGATTTGAATATATACAGTATATTCACCCATTTTCTGCTGCTTCTGTGGGGTCAGCTTGTCCCTCTGCTGGTTCAGGACCTCTTACAGTGATGAGTCCGCTGTTCTTCTGGGAGTTTAATAGTCTCGTTCAGATCTTTGCCTCCACACAGTGTCATGGTGGTTTACTAAAGGTTCCTTTTGTCTGACACAGGGATATTTCAGTTGCAATACCAACTTTGCTTGATGTGAAAGACATCAGAAAACTAATGCTGTAAATTGTACAAGGAACCCTCTAACCTGCTTACATTATTAAAAATATGAATATTGTTGTTAAGAATTGGGCCCAAAGCAGTTACACTGAGACTGATGCTGAGTCACCTGCACACATGTTCGAGAAAATTAAACATGCTGATCATGTTTCAATTTAAAACTTCCCAGAACAGACTGTGCTGGTTTAATTCTTTCTTAGTTTATTCTGATCTCAGTGTGTTGTCTGATCCTGTCGAAGAGCTGCAGGGTTAGATTTATTCTTCTTTAGTTTATTCTAAACTCAGTGTGTCCTCTGATCCTGTTGTAGAGCTGCTGGATGAGATCCAGAAGCGTCACAACGCCTTCATGTTGGACGAGAAGAGAGTGAGAAACGCTAGCAGAGCTCTGGAGGCCTCCATGGACACCAGACAGGAAGTTAAACGCAAACTGAGCATGTGCAGCAGCAGCGGCAGCGGAGACCTTGCGCTGCTGGAGAAGAATGTCAAAGAGCTCAGCGTGGTCGACCTCAATCGAAAGGTAAGTATTAACTGCAGAGTCACATGACTCACACATCAACCAATCAGAGATTTGGATGAAGTTCCTTCATGTAATGTTAATAATTAAGAGTGTGTTGTGATACTGTGTGCAGTCTAAAGTATGATATAAATCCTAAAGTTCAAGTGACCACTAAGTGATGAATAGTCACAGTCAGGTGAATGTATTCATGATCTTTAACCAGTATGTTGTGGACTGATGCAGCTCTGTGGAGGACCAGGTCTGGATGACTGTTCAGGCTGTGGTGGAGCACTGTGTGGATCTCTGCATCTGGGAAACAGGAAATGTGGAGGTCCAAACTGTGACGGAGTGGTTCCTGTGAGTCAGATAGCTTCAGAGACAGCAGAGAGGGCGAAGGATCGACTGGCCATGCTCCCGTCCAGTTTGCAGGAGTCCCATAACAAGGCAGGTTTACTCTGGGACCACTGGGCTGAAACTAGAGTGCAGATCAGCTCAGTTCAATTTAATTTATATAGCACATTTAAAAACAACCATAGTTGACCAAAGTGCTTAACAAGGTCCAAAATCAAAGAGATAATATACACAAACAATACACAATATACAATACAAAATAACCAACAGTAGAAAAAGGCCAAGATATCAAAGCTCAACTAGAATTGAAAGCCAATGCATAGTAATGGGTCTTAAGCAAGGACTTGAATGTTTCAGTGGTCCGAGCTGTTCTTACATGAATCAGGGTTTTTTTTGGTTGTGTGTGCGACAGCAGACTGGTCAGAGGCCAATACACCTTTAATTATTTTAGTTGATTTATTTCGATTTGTATTCTTTAACAAAGGATCATGTATGATCCTCTTCCATGTGCATTTAATTTGGCATTCTTAGCACTCCAGTGAACTGCAATTTGGGAGACTTGTACAATTATAAAACCTTTCCTAATTGTACAATCCTCCCAAATGATAGTTTTAGTTCACTGGACCAGTAACTATCTAATGATGTGGACTACTGTACATTCATGTGACAACAGGGAGAGGACACCCCATTGGTTTTTGACCTTATATTTGGCTGGGGGGAAATAACTGATGAATATCACTCTGTTTCATTCATGTTAACAATGTGCATGAAATTTATCACTTAATTATCTTTATAGTTTCTAGATTTCAGAGTCTAATTTCTTCAGTGTCTTTCTTTTCTATGTCAATTTTCTATGTTAATAGGCCTTCAAAGCAAAGGAAGCAAAGCATATAATGTGTAAAGAAGGAAACTCTGCCTCTGTAAAAGTAAAAAAGCATGGCAGATAATAGCGGCCTGTTATATCTAAAAATATAGATTTACGAACTACTGCTCTTAACTGAAACATTCAATGAGTTAGGCAAATTATTTCCACAAACGGACTGTTTGTGAGTTTGTACCCTTTGCCTGAAAAGCGAGCAGTGGGAGTAAATATGTTACTTAGTAATGTATTTTATAGCCTATACGAGAGAGAGGAGAGACAGAGTGAGAGAGAGAGATATTTACGCATCAATAGGCCTATTCTAGCATTGTAAATTAGTGGTTGTAGGCAAGGCAAGGCAGCTTTATTTGTATAGCACATTTCAGCAACAGGGCAATTCAAAGTGCTTTACATAAAACATTAAAGAGCAATTAAAAACAATTAAAAAACAAATTAAAACATTAACGTGCAGGTAAAAATGATAAAAAACAAAACAAAAAAGTGACTTGGTGTTTTCTTTACCCATTAAAAGATTGCAGTAGTTCTACTTTTCACAACGATGTAGCCGTCACTACAAAGCTGAGTTTAATCTTGCTAAATCCGTGACAGTTCACAGTCTGTCTCTTGATAAGTTCACAGAAATATCTGACAAGTTCACGGACGTTGTCTTTCTTAGTGACCTGGTTCACAGACTAAATCTTGTAATTGCAATTGATCTTCATGATAAATTTCCTAAGTAACATTATCTTCTGCTCACTTTTAAGGCAAATAGTACAACTGTTCATTTGTGCAAACAATCAGCCTCCTTGAATAGCTTGATTATGATGGTTTAAATTCAGAGCAGTGGCTCTGAATAGGCTACATAAGCAGTCAGTCGGTCCGCAATCATCTGCCACACTTTCTCTCACTGTTTCATTACAGCGGCCGTGTGAACGCGCATCTATCCGAATTACTTCAGTCTGACTCAACCTAGTCGCTCCTCCTCAGCCTGGCTTGGCCTTCGTGAAATGCACCAATCCAGGATGCACAGATTAAACTTTGTCAAGCCTCACTTTATTGGTTATCCTGGATTTATAAATTCTACCTTTGTGCAACACCCCCCAGTTCTGTCTCCTTTTATGTAAACACATCATATTTATGTTGTTATTGTCCAAGTATCAGTAAGACGGTGATTTATAAGAAACTCTCTGCAGAAACATATGATTTTAACAGAATGTTGCTAACTACTGAGATACAAATACAGGCCACATAATATTATCACTGGTCACTTTACTACCTTGTTGTTAAATAAATGTTATAACTGTTAAATAAATATTATAGCTGTATTTGTGTGTCAGATCAAAGATGCCCAGCGGGCAGCTCAGGACACGAAAGACCGGGCCAAAGACCTCCAGGACCGGATCAATGACAGCATGGTCTCCCTGGAGAGAGAGAAGAATCAAACCAAGCAGCTGATCCAGCGAGTCAAAGACTACCTGATGGGTCAGTGTTCAGTCCTCGCCTGGAGGACTCTGGTACAGCCGTCTAATCGATTCACACATCAGAGATTCTGATGATGTGAGGCGTCATGTTTTGGATTTCAGACACTGACATATTGAGTTTAAAGTCTGATATACTTCTGCAATTTCAGAAAAAACCTCAGTGGTAATTATGACTTGAACAATATTTACAAATCTAAAACTAATAAATATAACTTCAACAAGATACAAACCCAAATTATTTCTTCAAGATCCAGGAGCTTGATTCACTCAACCAGAGGAGGGTAAATGACTCTGTGAAAGTTCATATACAGACAGTTTTATGCTTTAACAACAACCGTCATACAACAATACAGACAGTTGTAGAGTTTAACAATAACCGTCGTACAACTTCAATGTTATTTGTGTCCCCGAAGGGCGATTGGGTGTGCAGCAGTTATAAACACATACAAGAAGATATACACACAGTCACTAGTGGGGTGGGTTGGGGGGAATAGAGTAAGCCTGAACAACAATAAAAACTGGAACACAACCGTGTTACGTTTTAGACAGAATAGAACCCAATTGCAGACACAACTCAGAGCCGGAGAAGGGTTAACAGATTTATTCCAAGTTCAAGGTTCCAGGTTTTTACAAAAAAGGATAACAAGTCCAGGTCCACAGAGGTGTACAGGTCCAGGGTTCTGAGCAGGAATAATACCGTGTGGTCTAAGGGGTGGTGTTGAGTCCGTTGAGAGATCCAGTATGGCAAGCAGGATTGGTGGCAGGAGTGAAGTGCAGGCAGGAGTCAGGTTCCGATATACTGTAGCACAAAAAGGACAATAAGAACAGGCCAAAAACACAAAGAGCAACTAGCAGGTGGTATCAATAGTGAGACTAACATGTGGTCTAGACTATGATCCGACGAGGAGTGGAAGATTGACCAGGTATTTGTAGCAGAGGTGATTGGTGTAGATGGGCTGCAGCTGGAACCCTGACTCCCGCACACCAGACTTCACTCCTGCAATTAAGGACAGAGAGGGGAGGGGGAGAGCAGAGACAGAGAGCTGTCTAGCAGCAGCCACAGCAACCTAACAAACCGTTACAGTATGAGAACAAATAAATACAAGTACTAAGCAAGGCACATGGGTAGCAGCGTCAAAGTAGCCCACACAGGGTAGGAAAAGTGCTTATCAGTATTACAAAGTTGACACAATATAATCAACAACAACCGTCGTACAACTGAAAGGTAACTCATCATGTTTTCTCCCGGACAGATGAGATGGTTCCTCCGGAGGACATTGAGAAAATGTCCCAAGCTGTTCTGGCCATCCAGTTGCCAGGAACACCAGATCAGATCCGATCAATGATCAAAGACATCAATAATCTGCTGTCCAACACCATCAACATCCAAGACGACCTGAGGTACCTGCAGGAGACCGCCGAGACCGCCCAAGACCTGCTGCAGAGAGCTCGGGAACTCAAGTCAGTGTCTGAAAACATGAAATATCTCTCTGGAAACATATGTTAACTCTGTAAAACATGAAATATCTCTCTGAAAACATATGTTGACTCTGTAAGACATGAAATATCTCTCCGAAAACATCTGTTGACTCTGTAAAACATGACATATCTCTCTGAAAACATCTTTTAACTCTGTGAAACATTAAATATCTCTCTGAAAACACCAATTTATTAACTCTGTGAAAACAAGAATGTTAACTGACTAAAATACAAGACTTGAACTGAAACACACAACTTTAACCTTAGTGTCTTCATGAAGAAACTTGTATTTTGAAGTTGTGTTATTGCGTCTTGTGTTAAGGGAGCGGACAAAGAACATTGATGTGACTGAGATCAGCAGAGACATTTCTGGAGCAGAGAAAGCTCAGGACAAAGCCAACAACGACCTGGACGCAGCCAGCCGAGACAGAGACATGACCAAAGACCGCATCCAAGATGTAAATATGTCTACAAGCATCTGTCACCTCGCTTTAGCCCTGCATGAGTTTAATGTTGAGGTTGATGTGTTTTAAATTTTTCTCTGTCTCTGTTTCAGATGAAAAACAAACTGGACGACGTCGAGACAAAGTTGATGAATCGTCGACCTAAAAATCTGCAGGATGAGATTGAAGCCCTGAAGGAGAAAACTGAACAGAACAAAGAGATGGCCAGAGACACCCAAGAGGCTGCAGACTCTGCTTTAAACCAGACTACCGACACAGAACCAGTAAGACCTGTAACACGGAACCAGTAAAGTCCAGTTCAGGGCAAAGGTTATTGACGAGTTTAAACTTTAGTCTCCTTGCAAGTCTCAGGTCTGCAGCTGCCAGATTCCTCTAATGAGACGATACGAGATAGTGTATCATCTCCATAGAAACCACTCTCTCTACTGCCTTTCTAACTTTAGACTTCTCAGGCTTTTTCTAGCTGGATTATCATTAGTAGCATCTTAAATATGAATGAGGATTGTGATAGTAAGATACAATAGCTGCATTTCTAGTAGAGATGAAATAGAGAAAACAATGGGCCTCATTCACCAACCGTTCTTACAAAGAAATGTGTTCTTAAACCCTTCTTACGCACTTTTTTACGAAGATTCTGGCATTCACTAATGTTTTCTTAACTTGGATTTGTTCTTAGCTAAGAACAAAATCTATGAACACTGAAAAGCACTCTTACGCACATTTGAGTGATGACAATTTGCTCCAAATGATTGCTTACTGCATTTTATTTAATTCTACAGTCGTTTACAATGATAGTATTGTACTGTAATGTATTTCTGATCATTTGTTGATAAAAAATCATATTATTCATAAAATACACAAACACTGCAATTTACATCAGCAATTAAACTGATTAAATCCTGCGTTATTCGGTGATTGATCGCTATTTATAGGGCCGAAATGCAGTGGTAGAATGTAACAAAGTACAAATTCTTTGTAACTGTACTTAAGTACATTTTTCACGTATCTGTACTTTACTTAAGTAGACTCAATAGTGCATAGCCTACTTTTGACTTTTACTTTGTTACATTTTGCAGCAATTATCTATACTTTCTACTCCACTACATTTCTACAATGTTCCGTTACATTTTCTGATCAGTTTCCCCCCTGCCAAAATGTCTTCCTTACCGTCACACGTTTGTCTCACCAGTAAAGTTTGGTTGCTGTAGATACTGTATATATGGGTTACCATAGATACTGTATATATGGGGCACCGCTGATCCAAGCCGGCTCCGGTGCTGCAGAGCCCGGGCGCAGCGCTGCTAACCCTCGGTAATACAGCCTCCGGTAAAAGTGAAAATGAAAACGTTTGTTTTTTTATTATTCCCGTTTTTAAATCAAAGTTGCCATCTATTTCTCTAACAACATATTTCCGTTTCATGGTTAGGATAGGAACTTTTCTTAAAAGCCAGGCCTTGTTTGTGGTTGTGGACATCTTCTACTTTTACTAAAGTAAATATGTCTCTGGTTATTTGTACTTTTATTTTAAGTACTGAGATTCAGTACTTCCTCCACCGCGGCTCCGACAAGCTCCGACAACCTGTCTCCCAGGAGGTGCACAGGAAGTGTCATGTCCTTATATGGGAATTTTGGGGGCGTTTTCTTATGCTAATTAGGAACAACTGGCACGCGCTTTCAGTTACGAAGACGTGGGATTCATAAATCCTAAGAACACAGGTGAGAACAAATCGGCTGTTTAAGAACACGTCATGAATCCGGCGAAACTTATCTTAGAAACTTTCTTAAGAACATATTTAAGAGAAAACTTAGGAAGATATTGGTGAATGAGGCCCAATGTTTTATTTCTCTGATTCTCTGTTTTGTTCTGATGCCGCTCCCTGTCTTCAGTCTCTCTCTAGCTCACTCCACCACATACCGTGCTGTCTAGCTCATTGAGCCTCTGTCTTAAACTCTGACATTTCCACCAGCTGACAGCTTGTAACACAGAAATTAAAATGGATTCTCGATCATTTTATTTCTATGGTTTGTAGCTGACTCAACTAGCTTACTTCTCTATTGGCTGTAGAAACAGGAGACATCTCTTACATTGTAAAACCAGCCTCTGGAGACTCCACCAGCTGACTTGTCTATCGGCTGTTGAAACAGGACACTCTCACGTTCTAAAACCAGCCTCTGGAGACTCCACCAGCTGACTTCTCTATTGGCTGTAGAAATAGGAGACGTCTCTTACGTTCTAAAACCAGCCTCTGGAGACTCCACCAGCTGACTTCTCTATTGGCTGTTGAAACAGGAGACTCTCTTATGTTCTAAAACCAGCCTCTATGGACTCGACCAGCTGACTTCTCTATCGGCTGTAGAAACAGGAGGGGTCTCTTACGTTTTAAAACCAGCCTCTGGAGACTCCACCAGCTGATTTCTCTATTGGCTGTTGAAACAGGAGACTCTCTTACATTCTAAAACCAGCCTCTGGAGACTCCACCAGCTGACTTCTCTATTGGCTGTAGAAATAGGAGACATCTCTTACGTTCTAAAACCAGCCTCTGGAGACTCCACCAGCTGACTTCTCTATTGGCTGTTGAAACAGGAGACTCTCTTATGTTCTAAAACCAGCCTCTATGGACTCGACCAGCTGACTTCTCTATCGGCTGTAGAAACAGGAGGGGTCTCTTACGTTTTAAAACCAGCCTCTGGAGACTCCACCAGCTGATTTCTCTATTGGCTGTTGAAACAGGAGACTCTCTTACATTCTAAAACCAGCCTCTGGAGACTCCACCAGCTGACTTCTCTATTGGCTTTAGAAATAGGAGACGTCTCTTACGTTCTAAAACCAGCCTCTGGAGACTCCACCAGCTGACTTCTCTATTGGCTGTTGAAACAGGAGACTCTCTTACGTTCTAAAACCAGCCTCTGGAGACTCCACCAGCTGACTTCTCTATTGGATTTAGAAATAGGAGACGTCTCTTACGTTCTAAAACCAGCCTCTGGAGACTCCACCAGCTGACTTCTCTATTGGCTGTTGAAACAGGAGTCTCTCATACGTTCTAAAACCAGCCTCTGGAGACTCCACCAGCTGATTTCTCTATTGGCTGTTGAAACAGGAGACTCTCTTACATTCTAAAACCAGCCTCTGGAGACTCCACCAGCTGACTTCTCTTTTGGCTTTAGAAATAGGAGACGTCTCTTACGTTCTAAAACCAGCCTCTGGAGACTCCACCAGCTGACTTCTCTATTGGCTGTTGAAACAGGAGACTCTCTTACGTTCTAAAACCAGCCTCTGGAGACTCCACCAGCTGACTTCTCTATTGGCTTTAGAAATAGGAGACGTCTCTTACGTTCTAAAACCAGCCTCTGGAGACTCCACCAGCTGACTTCTCTATTGGCTGTTGAAACAGGAGTCTCTCATACGTTCTAAAACCAGCCTCTGGAGACTCCACCAGCTGACTTCTCTATTGGCTGTAGAAATAGGAGACGTCTCTTACGTTCTAAAACCAGCCTCTGGAGACTCAAACAGCTGAGTCGCAGCTGTTTGAGTTGGGCTGAGACGGGCCGGTACAGACTGCTGAAACTTGACTTTTTGTCACAGTGTTTCTGTCTGACTGTCAGGAGCTGGAGGACGTGATGAAGCTATTTGAGCTTTTAAAGCAGAAAAACTCCAACCAGACAGTTCAGAGTGAAGCCGGAGAACGTCTGAAGAACATCGTGGAGGAGGCGGAGAAGATGAAGAAACAGGTGGAGGACAAACTGCAACAGATACAAGGTACAACCAGTACTTTTACTTGGTAATACACACAGATACAAGGTACAACCAGTACTTTTACTTGATAATACACACAGATACAAGGTAAAACCAGTACTTTTCCTTGATAATACCCACAGAGTCAATGTATAACTACTTTAACTTCATAATACTCAGTCTGGTAAAGTGTAAATGATCGTCATGATTAGTTGTAATCTGTTAGTATCTGCAAAGCAGATTTCTCTTTGTGAGCGCCGTCGTCTCTACATGTCGGGGAGGGGGGGGTTTAGACAGATGGCATGTTCTCTGCTCATGTATCCCAACATTAAACATCCAAAACATCAACCTCACTTTAAATTTTCTACCGAAAAATTGTCTAAACCTCTTTATCTCAGGCTGGATATAATCCACTTGTTCTTCTTGTGACAGGAACTTCTGGTCAGAAATATGAAACTAGATCAATTCTTCAAGTATATTTCAAGCGTTTCACATTTCAGCTTTATGGTATGTAGTCTGATTTTGCAAATCCATCATCCATAAGAGCTTGAATCTCATTTTGTTTGCATGTGAACACACTCCCAGTTTTCCTCTGCAAGTTTTTCTGCAGGAGAAACTGCATCCGTTCCTTTGAATGTGACATCCTGACAGTGAATGAACGTAGAAACATCACAATACATGGGCTAGAACAAACTCGCTATGTCCAACAAATGAGTCAGTGTCGCTATTACACTCTGCCCAAATCAAGCTAATTCTGAATGATGTCTGAATGAAGATATACAGTATATATTCTGTGTGTATATTTGTGTGTTTCAGATCTGGAGCAAAAGATCCAGAAGCTGATCCAGAACAAAGAGATCAAAGCGGCTGAAGTCTCCATGTTGTTGGACACGGTGGATTCACTTCGACGGGAAATCTCCAAACGGGCCGAAGGATACATCAGCTGTACCACCTAGACACAGCTGACAGGTCTGGAGAGTAACTAGTTACGTGTACTCTAATTATAAAATTAAGATAACTGTAATCTGTTACAGTTACTGGGAGAAAATGTGTAATTAAATTACAGATATCTATGAAAACTTTCATGATTACGTTTGGGGTTACATCTGAATGTGTTCTGTAAAAAGCTAGGCTACATGTGGAATGATATTAATTGTGTTGCGTTGCAGGTTTTTCATGTGCACAATGTCTTGTGATGCCATTTCCAGCCACAGATGTTAATAAAGTTTGGTGCTATTCTGATGCTTTGGATTGGTTCTCCTGTTTGAACTTACTGACTGTTAAATCGCCTCTCAAGCTGTCTGAGAGTCGCCACTAACGAAGAGTTATTAAATGTAAGAATCAGAATCAGAAAGAGATCTAGTGGCAGCTAAGTAGCACTTGCTAGGAATTTGCCTTGGTTGATGGTGCATACATAATAACAAAAATATTAAGGGACAGTATTAATTATAAGTTACATTATTTCGATAGAGTCATTTTTAAATATGGTAACTTGTAATCAATAACATATTACTTAGAAGAAGAAAAAAGCAACAAAAACATTAAACCCTAACATTTTACTGTAAAGATCCAGATCTGGACTAATCTGGAGATTTGTGTGTTTTCATACATTTGTTTCCAATTTATGCAAATATTTATACAATAAAATACATCTACATCCTACAAATAAGCCGTTTAATTGATTCTGTGAAAACATGAGAAAACACTTGACAGAATAAAATTATTATAACACAGCTTTGATTCCACACTGGATAGAAGGATAACTTCAAGTTTATACAAATATAATATGAAACAAATTATATTATAATATATTATTTAATAATAAAACAGACTTCTGATAGTGAATCTCCATTTCCAACACCATCGTCTCCTCAGAAGCTCAGCAGAGATCTTAAGGAGTTAAAAACAGAAAACATGGACTTTATTTTCCTCCATTTGGATGAAGAACTTTGCCAGAAGTATTACACTGTTAAAAACCGTTATCTTCACACCAAACACAACGTAATGCGTCCTGTGGATCCTCCCAAAGCTTCAGAACAAAGAGGCGGAGTTTGAGAGACAGGAAGTTAAAGTGACGGCAATTAGCTCTGTATCAGTAAATAACGGCCGCCCGGCTGCTGTTCAGTAACCTGCATGTAACTCCAGTTCTATGACTCTGCAGCTCTGTGCCGCCTGTCTGCTGTTCAGTAACCTGTATGCAACTCCAGTTCTATGACTCTGCAGCTCTGTGCCGCTCTGCATCACAACATTTAGTTAGGACCCTTTCACACCTATAGTTCAGTGGACTCGGTGCGATTCGGGGGTCAGGGTGCAATGCTGCTGTCCCTCCTCTTCATCCTGCTGCTGGGTCTAACTGTCCCTCATCTTCATCATGCTGCTGAGTCTAACTGTCCCTCCTCTTCATCCTGCTGCTGAGTCTAACTGTCCCTCATCTTCATCTTGCAGCTGGGTCTAACTGTCCCTCCTCTTCATCCGGCTGCTGGGTCTAACTGTCCCTCCTCTTCATCCTGCTGCTGGGTCTAACTGTCCCTCCTCTTCATCCTGCTGCTGGGTCTAACTGTCCCTCCTCTTCATCCTGCTGCTGGGTCTAACTGTCCCTCCTCTTCATCCTGCTGCTGGGTCTAACTGTCCCTTCTCTTCATCCTGCTGCTGAGTCTAACTGTCCCTCCTCTTCATCCTGCTGCTGGGTCTAACTGTCCCTCCTCTTCATCCTGCTGCTGGGTCCAACTGTCCCTCCTCTTCATCCTGTTGCTGGGTCTAAGTGTCCGTCCTCTTCATCCTGCTGCTGGGTCTAACTGTCCCTCCTCTTCATCCTGCTGCTGGGTCTAACTGTCCCTTCTCTTCATCCTGCTGCTGAGTCTAACTGTCCCTCCTCTTCATCCTGCTGCTTGGTCTAACTGTCCCTTCTCTTCATCCTGCTGCTGAGTCTAACTGTCCCTCCTCTTCATCCTGCTGCTGTCCCTCCTCTTGATCCTGCTGCTGAGTCTAACTGTCCCTCCTCTTCATCCTGCAGCTGGGTCTAGCTGTCCCTCCTCTTCATCCTGCTGCTGGGTCTAACTGTCCCTCCTCTTCATCCTGCTGCTGGGTCTAACTGTCCCTCCTCTTCATCTAGGTCTAGATTTTCATTCTGGATCACCTCTGAAAACTACAAAACATCCACAGATTTTGTTTGGGTCAGCTGATCAGCGCTGATCCAGACAGTCACATGATCAGTGATATAGTTTATTAAAATTAATTAAACAAAATTTCTGTTGTTTAATGATCAGAAGTACTACAATCTGTAAATCTAAAGTTTGTGTGTGTGTGC
>CM046794.1:40638877-40718877 GCA_025617405.1 Perca schrenkii
GAAAAAGCTGTCCTTGTGACGTGAGGTCTTGGTCCTGATGGACCTCAGCCTCCTGCCAGAGGGGAGTAGCTCAAAGAGTTTGTGTCCGGGGTGGGAGGGGTCAGCCACAATCTTTCCAGCACGCTTCAGAGTCCTGGTGGCGTAAAGGTCCTGGAGCGGTGGGGAGATTGCAGCCAATCACCTTCTCAGCTGACCCGAATGACACGCTGCAGTCTGCCCTTGTCCTTGGCAGTGGCAGCAGCGTACCAGATGGTGATGGAGGATGTGAGGATGGACTCAATGATGGCTGTGTAGAAGTGCACCATCATTGTCTTTGGCAGGCTGAATTTCTTCAGCTGCCGCAGGGAAAGTACATCCTCTGTTGTGCTTTCTTGACGAGGGAGCTGATGTTCAGCTCCCACTTGAGGTCTTGGGAGATGGTAGTTCCCAGGAAGCGGAAAGACTCCACAATGTTAATTGTGGAGTCACTGAGTGTGATAGGGGCAGGTGGGGGCAGAATTCTTCCTGAAGTCCACAACCATCTCCACTGTCTTTAGAGCGTTGAGCTCTAGGTTGTTTTGCTTGCACCAGGTCACCAGGTGGTCAGCCTCCGACCTGTAGGCGGACTCGTCTCCATCAGAGATGAGTCCGATGAGGGAAGGTGTCGTCCGCGAACTTTAGAAGCTTGACAGACTGGTGACTGGAAGTGCAGCTGTTGGTGTACAGGGAGAAGAGTAGAGGAGAAAGAACACAGCCCTGAGGGGATCCGGTGCTGATGGTCTGTGAGTCGGAGATGTCGTTCCCCCAGCTTCACATGCTGCTTCCTGTCAGACAGGAAGTCAGTGATCCACCTGCAGGTGGAGTCAGGCACACCAAGCTGGGAGAGCTTCTCCTGGAGCAGAGCTGGGATGATGGTGTTGAAGGCAGAGCTGAAGTCCACAAACAGGATCCTGGCGTATGTTCCTGCAGAGTCCAGGTGCCGGAGGATGTAGTGGAGGGCCAGGTTGACTGCATCATCTACAGACCTATTGGCTCTGTAGGCAAACTGCAGGGGGTCCAGGAGGGTGTCGGTGATGGCTTTTAGGTGTGAAAGCACAAGGCGCTCAAAGGACTTCATAACCACAGAGGTCAGGGCGACGGGTCTGAAGTCATTAAGTCCTGTGGTCCTTGGCTTCTTGGGAACGGGGATGATTGTTGAGGTCTTGAAGCAGGCTGGCACGTGACATGTCTCCAGCGAGGTGTTGAAAATGTCTGTGAACACCGGAGACAGCTGGTCAGCGCAGTGCTTCAAGCTGGATGGGGAGACAGCATCCGGTCCAGCAGCTTTCCTGGGGTTCTGTCTCCTGAACAGTCTGTTGACGTCTTTCTCATTGATGGAGAGAGTCGTCGCTGAGGTGGGTGGGGGAGGTGGAGGGGGGGGACCTTTAAGGTGGGGGGAGGTGGAGGTGATGCACTGTAGCTGTAGCTGTTGGGAGGTGTCGCGGGGGGATGGAATCAGGGAAGACCCTTTGTTGGGAGGTGTTGAGGGGGATGGTTACAGGACCGACCCTTTGTCCTTCAAAGCGACAGTAGAACTCATTAAGTTTGTTGGCTAGGCGTCGGTCGTTGGTGGAGTGGGAGACTTTAGGCTTGAAGCTGGTGATCTGTTTAAGCCCTCTCCAGACAGAAGCAGAGTTGTTTGCTGAGAACTGGTTTCGGAGTTTCTCAGAGTACCGTTTTTAGCCTCTTTTACCGCCTTGCTAAACTTGTACTTTGCTACTTTAAGTCTGTTTTTGTCTCCACTCCTGAACGCCTCTGCCTTGTCCAACCTTAGCCTTCTGAGTTTGGCTGTGAACCAGGGTTTGTCATTGTTGAAACTCACCCTGGTGCATGATGGAACACAGCAGTCCTCACAGAAGCTGATGTATGACGTCACAGCCTCTGTGTACTCATCCAGACTGTTGGTAGCAGTCCTGAACACATCCCAGTCAGTAGAGTCCAAGCACGTCTGTAGATCCTCCACAGCTACACTGGTCCACTTCCTTGATGTCCTCACAACAGGTTTGCAGAGCTTTAGTTTCTGCCTGTAGGTGGGGGATCAGGTGGACCATGACATGGTCAGAGTGTCCAAGTGCAGCACGGGGGGACGGCGTGAAAAGCATCCCTGACTGTGGTGTAACAGTGATCCAGAATGTTCTCCTCTCTAGTCGGGCATTTAATATGCTGTCTGTATTTAGGTAGTACATGAGTGAGGTTTCCTTTGTTAAAGTCACCAAGGACAATAACTAGGGAGTCCGGGTTGGTCCGCTCCACACATAGTATCTGGTCGGCAAGCATGCGCTGTGCGACCTGCACGTTGGCCTGCGGCGGGATGTAAACACCGACCAGAATGAATGAATGGAACTCACGGGGTGAATAAAAAGGCTTACAGTTTATGATGTAAGATTCCAGTTCAGGAGAACAATACTGTTGGATCACTGTCACGTCGTTGCACCACCCGCTATTGATGTAGAAACAGATTCCTCCACCTTTAGTTTTGCCGGAGAGGTCCGTGTCTCTGTCCGCTCTGTAGAGTTGGAAGCCTGCCAGCTGCAGCGCAGAGTCCGGTATTAATCCACAGAGCCACGTCTCCGTGAAGCACAAAACAGCAGATGAAGAAAAGTCCCTGTTTCCAACCAACAGCAGTTGTAATTCCTCCAGTTTGTTGGGCAGTGAGCGCACGTTAGAGAGAAATGTGCCCGGTAACGGTGTGCGTAATCCTCGCTGGCGGAGGCGCACCAGCGCACCAGCCCGTTTCCCTCTCCTCCGGCGTTTCACTGCGTGAGCAAAGGTGAGCGCACCTTTGACTAGAATGTCCACAATTTCCAGTGAAGGGAGAAGAAAAGTAGGAAATAAATCCTCTGGCGTTGTTCCCCTGATGTTAAAGAGCTCTTCTCTGGAGAAAGCGATCCGGGTATCATCGCAAAAAACAAAGTTAAAACACAAAACAAAACAAAACAACACGCACAAACACACCGAGTCGACCGTCTGCGGCGCCATCTTGGTATAGTGCAACAATTTACGATGCAAATGTCTTTATGTTAAGTTATTGTTCTCCTGTATTGTTCAAAACATTCTGCATATTCAAAATATCACACAAGTATGTTTGATTCATGAATCATCCATCTGTCAGAGAACGAGATCTTGTTAAAGCCAGAAGTTTAATGAATCCCTGTTGTGTTCTTTAGTGGACACGGTAATGGTCCCAAGAAGAGCGTCTGGAAGGCTTTCTTCTGAAGTAGATCCTTTCACAATAAGAGCGTCTGGAATGCTTTCTTCTGAAGTAGAGCCTTTCACAATAAGAGTGTCTGGAAGGATTTCTTCTAAAGTAGAGCCTTTCACAATAAGAGCTTGTGTTCTCAGCCCTGCAGGTGTGCTCGGGAGGCGCCCAGGGTGGCGGGGCCTCGGTCGATGATGTCAGCCTCCCCGAGCTCAGTGACGTGTGCACAGAGGGCAGCTGTTACCCGGCAACAGGAGACCTTCTGATTGGCCGAGCCCACCAACTGTCGTCCACCTCTACCTGCGGACTGAACCGCCCCGAACCGTTCTGCATCGTCAGCCACCTACAGGTAAATCACAGACACTACTGACAGGTCAACTGCAGACAGGTCAGCTACAGACAGGTACACTACAGACACTACAGAAAGGTACACTACTGACAGGTCAGCTACAGACAGGTCAGCTACAGACAGGGACACTACAGAAAGGTACACTACTGACAGGTCAGCTACAGACAGGGACACTACAGACAGGTCAACTTCAGACAGTTAAACTACAGAAACTACAGAAAGGTACACTACTGACAGGTCAACTACAGACAGGTCAGCTACAGACACTACAGACAGGTAAACTTCAGACAGTTAAACTACAGAAACTACAGAAAGGTACACTACTGACAGGTCAGCTACAGACAGGTCAGCTACAGACAGGTCAACTACAGACAGGTCAACTACAGACAGGTCAGCTACAGACACTACAGACAGGTAAACTTCAGACAGTTAAACTACAGAAAGGTACACTACAGACGGGTAAACTACAGACAGTTAAACTATGGAAACTACAGAAAGGTACACTACAGACAGGTAAACTACAGACAGGTAAACTACAGACAGGTGAACAGAAAGGGACCAAAGACAGAACCTTGGGGAACACCACAGTCTGTTTATGAGTAAATGAGCTGCACTGAGATCCAACAGAACCAAACTAAACTCTAAACTAGGCTGCGTCTGAAATGTGTGTGTGTGTGTGTGTGTGTGTGTGTGTGTGTGTGTGTGTGTGTGTGTGTCTGTGTCTGTGTGTCTGTGTGTCTGTGTGTGTCTGTGTGTGTGTCTGTGTGTCTGTCTGTGTGTCTGTCTGTGTGTCTGTCTGTGTGTCTGCAGTGTTTCCTGTGTAAACCGACCTCCCTATAAGGAAACACAGAGCTCTGACAGCAGACAGATGTTTGATGTTTGTCCAGATGTTTCTGTGGAGAACTCACAGACGACTTCAAAGTGAAGGCGTCCAATCAGATTGAGAGAGGGACTGAGCGTGCTCAATGTGAAGCTGATTTTAATTCTGTTTGAGGGAAAGATCTCGACCACACACTGCTTCCTGTTTAAATGAACACATTAATAAACAAACACATTATTAATAACCTCAAGGCTTTAAAGAAGATAAAGCTCCGCTGTTTTCATTCCATCACCATAACTTTATTGACAACGAAAAGACATGATTCAGAATAACGGAAGAATTGTTCTCCTGATGAAAGAAGTTAACTACTGAAATAGTGTTGGGAGTAACGCGTTTTCCACTACTTTTAGCAATAACAAGCATGTAACTAAATATTTTTTTTAATGAAGAAACGCAATTACAATTACTCGCGTTACTCTCTTTTGTGTAAAATGAACACTTGCAGACAAGAAGACAGATAGGCTTCTAATCTAACGTCACAGGACCTTATGGTGGCGCAATGATACACCAATCCAACAACGAGCATTAAACCACAGAATGGCTGATAGTGCCGATAGAATGAGCTTTCTCTCCTGGAAGTATGGACATTACTTTTCGCCCGTCAAAATTAAAGACAAATGTAGTGGCGAGTGGTCAATTATGGTGCTTTTCCATTACATGGTACCTACTCGCCTCGCCTCGCCTCGACTCGCCTTTTTTGGTTTTCCATTACAAAAAAAAGTACCTGGTACCTGCTAACAGATATTTTTTTTCGCACCTCCTCAGTCGAGGTTCCAAGCGAGCTGAGGCGAGCTGAGAAGGTGACGTGAAACCCTGCAGGCTGCTGACTGGTCGGAAAGAATCGTCACTGATCACTGCATTGCCAGCGACAGACAGCATTTTTAAATAGTTTAGCCAGCGGTGTTTTTTTGCTGCCGGAGGCTCCACGCAGAGCTTTCTCCGTAGCATACAAGTGGCTGATGGTTATACTGGTGCGCTGGTGTGTGTAATGTGTGATGTGTGTGTGTCGAGTTGCCGTATGTGTGCATGTGGGGAGCTAGTGAGCGAGGGAGAAGTGAGAGAGTGACGGCGATTATCTCCGCAGCAAGTAGCGACTCTAGAGTCATATATATGTGAGAGAAACAAAGCGAGTAGCGACTCTAGAGTCATATATATGTGATCACGGTGGGAAATCTGGAGCAGTAAACGTTAAAGGGGTGATAGAATGCAAAACAGATTTTACCCTGTCATAGTTGAATAACGACAGTTCGGTGGGTAAATAGGACATACATAGAAGCTCAAAGTCCCACTGACACCCCTTTGCTATGAAAATCTCATATTTTGAAACTGCTACTGAAAACGGCCGAATCCCAACAAAGCTGAGTTGCTTGCGCAGGCAGCTCAAAATCCGGAACCTTAAGAGAACAGTCACGCCCCAACATTTACATAGGCTACACAACTGACCTGAGATCAGGTAGTCTTCTGAATCTAGCTAGGTCACGCAGATCTCTGCTATTCCATTACAAAATTCACTTCTGAAACTTTTTTATGCGAGAAATCAACTATGTAAAGCTCAAATATGGGCCGTTTTACGAAAATTGATGGTTAATTGCAAATGTTGTCAGACTGTGTGTCGGAGTTTGGCACCGGTGCTGCCTGTGTTGTTGCCTCGCCGCCCGACCTGCCTTCCTTCACACACCCCGGCCTGCTCTGACGAACTTGGAGCTCCGTTACGGCTTGCAGCCGACAGCACTCCATACCCGTGCAAAGTCACCGGCTTTGGATAATGAATTACTACACGCTGGTGCTCTGACAGAGCTCCAGGGCCTGCAGCTCCCCTCTTCCTGCTAGCTAAATGCCCGGTGTGTGTGAGTGAGAGCACGGTCAGCGAGCTCGTTGCACCAGCAATCTGTTACCACAGGTTCCAGTTAATATTTTAATGTGTGTAATTATAATGTGTTGAGTTATTTAAACAAACAATTGGGGAAATAAACGCCGCTTGTCCGCGAGTCTCATTGATAGAGCCTGCGGCTGGATGGAGGCAAGGCAAGGCAAGGCAAGGCAAGGCAAGGCAAGGCAGCTTTATTTGTATAGCACATTTCAGCAACAGGGCAATTCAAAGTGCTTTACATAAAACATTAAAGAGCAGTTAGAAAACAATTTAAAAACAATTTTAAAACATTAATAAACAAATTAAAACAAGAATAAAAGCTCTATCAATGAGAGCTAGCTCCTCCTAGAATTCCTCTGAAATTCACAAATATTCATTAACTTGAAATTGGACATTGTAGTTAGCTTTATAAGACATTTATGTGTAAGTGGCGTGACAAAATTCAAACTGTAGCTAAATATACTCAAATTACGACCAAAAATGAAGCTAACTAGCTGTGATTTGTAGCTACACACAGCTAGGATTGAAGGGACAGTCATAGCTAACGAAACCCCCACTGTTCACAAATATTCATTAACTTGAAATTGGACATCGTAGTTAGCTTTATAAGACATTTAGTTAGATGTGTAAGTGGCGTGACGAAATTCTAACTGTAAATATACTCGAATTACGACCAAAAAATGAAGCTAACTAGCCGTGATTTGTAGCTACACATAGATGGGATTGAAGGGACAGTCGCAGCTAACGAAACACCTAGCTAAACTTCACAAATATTAACTTGAAATCGGACACCGTTGTTAGCTTTATAAGACCTTTAGGGAAATCTTGTATAAGTGGCGTGATGAAATTCAAACTCTAAATATACAGCAAATTACGCCAAAAATGAAGCTAACTATCCGTGATTTGTAGCTAGCTACACATAGCTAGGATTGAAGGGGCAGTCATAGCTAACGAAACCCCCACTGTTCACAAATATTCATTAACTTGAAATCGGACATCGTAGTTAGCTTTATAATACATTTAGATGTTGTATAGCTAAGTGGCGTGACATTGTGTGTAACATGTGGTAAGAGATTGCTGGTGTAACAAGCTCTCTGACCGCGCTCTCACTCTCACACAACGGGCCATTTAGCTAGCAGGAAGAGGGGAGCTGCAGGCCCTGGAGCTCTGTCAGGGCTGCCAGCCTAACGAAGCTCACAGCAGGCCAGGGTCTGTGAAGGAAGGCAGGCCGTGCGGCGATGCAGCAGCATCGCCGCTGAAGTCCGACACACAGTCTTACCATATTTGCAATTAGCCATAAATTTTCGTAAAACGGCCCATATTTGAGCTTTATATAGTTGATTTCTCACATAAAAAAGTCTCAGAAGTGAATTTGGTAATGAAACATTGCAGTATCTGGAATATGAGATTCTGTCGCTTCTCTAATGGTTGTGTATTGGGGATTCGCTCAACCAATCAGCGCGCATCTCTAAGGTCTGCCTATGGCAATTCGCTCAACCAATCAGCGCGCAGTTCATCTAAATATTCACGAGCATACCATATTTGGAAGAAAAGCTCTTGTTTCAAATAGAGCCAAAACACAGGGATGCATAAGGGCCAATAAAATATCAACCAGACCATTTTCAGCCCAACCAATGTTACATATCCCATTAGGAGACCATAAGGAACAGTGTGAAATACTCTATATAATTATTCTATCACCCCTTTAACTATCTCTTTGATATCATGTTGTTCACGGAGACAGAGAACCAGGAAATGCGGCGGGGATTTGTCAATGGAAAGCAAGCTACTAAGCCACGCCCACGGCAGTCGCTATGACAACCAGCCACGCTGAGGCGATTCTTAAAATCTGCAATGGAAAACGGACGCACGGCGAGTCGAGTAGAGGCGAGGCGAGGCGAGTCGAGTAGGTACTGGTAATGGAAAAGCACCTTTATGTGCATGTGTAAAGAACCTATCCACATCTTAGAGTAGCAATTCAAATCTTATGAAGCACCTGTTGAAGCAACACGCTTTGACAAAGCTAGTAGCAAAGACCCCAGCCCCACGGATGCTGAAGGCACCACTCCATGTAAACAACCAAAGCTAGTAGCAAAGACCCCAGCCCCACGGATGCTGAAGGCACCACTCCATGTAAACAACCAAAGCTAGTAGCAAAGACCCCAGCCCCACGGATGCTGAAGGCACCACTCCATGTAAACAACCAAAGCAAGTAGCAAAGACCCCAGCCCCACGGATGCTGAAGGCACCACTCCATGTAAACAATCAAAGCTAGTAGCAAAGACCCCAGCTCCACGGATGCTGAAGGCACCACTCCATGTAAACAACCAAAGCTAGTAGCAAAGACCCCAGCCCCACGGATGCTGAAGGCACCACTCCATGTAAACAACCAAAGCTAGTAGCAAAGACCCCAGCCCCACGGATGCTGAAGGCACCACTCAATGTAAACAACCAAAGCTAGTAGCAAAGACCCCCAGCCCCACGGATGCTGAAGGCACCACTCCATGTAAACAACCAAAGCTAGTAGCAAAGACTCCAGCCCCACGGATGCTGAAGGCACCACTCCATGTAAACAACCAAAGCAAGTAGCAAAGACCCCAGCCCCACGGATGCTGAAGGCACCACTCCATGTAAACAACCAAAGCTAGTAGCAAAGACCCCAGCCCCACGGATGCTGAAGGCACCACTCCATGTAAACAACCAAAGCTAGTAGCAAAGACCCCAGCCCCACGGATGCTGAAGGCACCACTCCATGTAAACAACCAAAGCTAGTAGCAAAGACCCCAGCCCCACGGATGCTGAAGGCACCACTCCATGTAAACAACCAAAGTTAGATTTACACAGACTGCAGTGCAGCCGATAAACCAGGCAGAGCTGAATAAATTAATTGCTAGGTATGTTGTCAATGACATGCACCCTCTGTCAACTCTCGAGTCAGTTGCCTTCAGGCAATTAATAAGCAAAATACAGGTGACAAATGGAGGCTCGGGGCACATGTGCAGGAAGACGTTTTCCAGCTATTTAGACAGAGAATATGCTAAAATGCAGGTTGAGCAAAAAAAAAACACTGTTAAATGACTGAGACAGTTGTTATGTTGTTTCAAGTATTAAAAGGGACTTTTGTACTACTGCTTGATTTGAAGCCCTGCTCCCCTGTTGATAACAAAAAATAGGTCTAAAAATGATGTTTATTGTGTTTGACTGTTCAGTAGTAGTACTAGTAACTGGTTTAACTAATTACTCATTTTCAGTAACTTGCCCAACACTGGAAAAAAAACAACAGATATAAATGCTTTAAATCAAATCCATCATTTATCTGAAAGCATTTCAGTAAACTGAGTTTGTTTCAGTCAGGAAGGGAAGCAGATCATTCAACGTGATTTATTTATTTAAAATCATTCTGCTGTTTAACAGAAATGTTAAGGTGATTTAAACAGGGACAGTGTTAAACATGCTCCAGGGTGTAGATACATATTCACACTTCATTTACAATAATATGCAAATATGTGCAAAGTTGCATCAATAAAATGATCATAGACCCCCCCCCCTTTGAGAAATGTGTTGATCAGAGAGTTTGATCTCAGCAGAGATCTGTCCTGACCGAGACCAGACAGGAATCTGAGGAATTCACCTCATTATTAACTCTTTACTCCCCCGTCTCTCCCCCTGTCTCTCTGCCTGTCTCTCTCTCTCTCTCTCTCTGCCTGTCCCTCTCTCTCTGCCTGTCTCTCTGCCTGTCTCTCTCTCTCTGATGAACCAGGAGGAGAAGAAGTGCTTCCTGTGCGACTCGGCAACTCCGTACGATCAGCTGAGCGAACAGACCAGAGGCCATCGCATTGAGAACGTTGTCACAACGTTCGCTCCCAACAGACTGAAGACCTGGTGGCAGTCTGAGAATGGTACACACACACACACACACACACACACACACACACACACACACACACACACACACACACAGACAGACAGAGGGTCAGCGTTCAGGATGATTATGTGATTACAGATCAGCTGACTGTAACTTTATTAAACATCTGCTCAGAGACAAAGAGCTCATTTTTGTTTAGAAACAGCTGAAGTCAGGAAGTAAAAGTCTGTTAGTGTGAATGAGATGAATACATGATGAAAGGTTAGAGACTAACAGTGAATCTGTTAAAGATGTTAAGTAATTATGAGCATCTGTGTGGAGACGTCATGTCGATGAAAACAGAACTCTACCGGTCCCGTTGTTACTGGTTAACAAATGGAATCTCCATGGTTACAGTACCCTCTGAGTTTAATACATGTTTATAATGTTCACAAGTGTGTCTCTCTCTGATAGAAGAAGGGAATCAGGTTTGTGTTTGACCAATCAGAGACATTCGTGTTTCACATGTGATCCACTCTGATTCTTCACAAAGTTTCTGCAGACAGATTTCAGCTTCTCAGCATAACGCAGACAGCTCGTTCATTCAGTCATTCTCTTTCTTCAGGATTAGGGGTTGTAAAGCTGTGGGGCGGGGCCCGCTGCAGGCCGTCCTTTCTTCAGGATTAGTGGTTGTAAAGCTGTGGGGCGGGGCCCTGCTACAGGCCGTATTATTACAGATGTGGGGTACGGGACGGGACGGGACGGGGGGTGTTTGACCAGAGGCGATAAAAACAAACAGGATGTTTCCACTGCAGGAACTTTCCCAAGAAGCAATACGCTTTAAACTACAACTTCACACAGCTGCATTCATAAAATAAGTGTTCATATTTACTGATTTTTGAGAGAGAAATAAAAGTGTTTAATGTGCAAAGATCAAAGATCTGCAGCTGAATCAATCAATCAAGTCTTCTTGAATCAGAAGTTAATAACTAGGGGTGGGAATCTTTTACCATCTCACGATTCAATTCAATTCCGATTCTTGAGGCCACGATTTGATTCAAAATTGATTTTCGATTCAAAAAGATTTTCGATTCAACGATTCGATTTTATCCATAATGATTTCTAATCGGGTTTCTGATCATGATCTACTCTCATCTGCTTTGCTATACAGAATGACAAACGGAGACATTAAAGTGTCTTTTTCACATTTTAAGTTCAATTCTCAGGGAAGTGCCTTTTATCAAAAACATTGTCTGGTTCTCAATTGCTACTCATTAGTAGCTAGCTATAAAATAAGTTGGAACAAAAATAAAGTGCTTCTTCATAATACAAATTTTTGTATTGTAATTGAAAATAGATGCATTTCTAGGAAAGTTGCAGTTTACCACAAATATCATGTAGAACACAACCGGTGAAGACAAAAAAAACATCTGTATTTCTCAGTCAGACTCAGTAACTTAAAGAATAACAAGTTATGAAGTTATTATATCAAGTTATGTGAATAAAGTGCTTCTTTCAAAATGAAAAATAGTACCCCTAAGCTACCTGTCTCTGAAATGTTCATGACAGTGTCTCTTACAACAATAGAACTGTAAACAGCAGCATTATCAGTCACAATCACCAAATCCGAGACCGTCAGCTCCCATTCATTAGCAACAGAGTGAAACATGGCATTGACATTTACGGCTGTATGGCTCTCATGCATCACGCAAGTTTGCAAAACACGGGATTCGAGCACCCACGTATCAGTTATGTAGTGAGCGGTGAATGTCACAAAAGACTTGGTTGCTCTTGATGTCCATGCATCACATGTTAGTGCCGCTCTGGTCGTTTCGGTTAGGGCACTGGCGACCTTTCTTTTAGTCTCATTGTAAAGCTGTGGCACAGCTGTGTCAGTAAAAAACTTGGGGGATGGTATGGCGTACCTCGGCTCCGCTGTCTGTAACATGCAGACGAACCCCTCGTACTCCACCACACTGTAAAGCCTTAGGTCTTTGGCGATGAAGCAGGCGATAGACAGAGTTATTTGTTTTGCCCTCTCGGAGTTGGCAGGAAGTTTCGTGAAGCACTGCAGTGTGCGTTGGTCTGCAGCTGGCGGCTAACTCTGCTCCGTGTCGCTGAGCTCCGGGTGATGCCTAGTAATATGAATATGAATATATTGGTCTTCGTTTTGCAAAGCTTGCACACGGTGTGTGTCATGTCGAGCGCAGTGCTTCCAGGCATTCGGTAAAAACCCAAATGACGCCAAACTTTAGCTTTAAGTGAAGACGGGGCTGGTTGGATCTCCCTCTCATCCATATTTGCTTCCTCTTTGTTTTAGTGATTTGCCGCTCACGTTCAAAAACAGGCTGCGTGGTGATGTCTGGATGTCCCGTATAGGCTAGTTACAAAAATTGAGGCGAACAGCCAGCTGATTTTATTTATTTATTAAATCGATTCTTGGACATTTCAGATCGATTCTGAATCGTTGCAAATAAGAATCTAGATTCTTCTTTTTGGCACACCCCTATTAATAACCATCAAACTTTAAGATTATTCATCCATCATAGAAAACACGATCACTGTGTAGTGTTGTTTTTAAAAGCTTTCTAACAACATCTGTTGTGTATATATCAGATTTCAGATATCTGACATCACTTCCTTTTCATAGAGATTCTGTATCCTGTGGGTGTCTGTTGAGTAGCCTGGCCAACAGGGCCGACAGTGCATATATTAAACTTAATGAATATACGTCTGCTCCGTAGATTATTGCTTCTTATTGCCGATGTGTTGGTGTACCTGTGTGCAGGTGTGGAGAACGTCACAGTGCAGCTGAAGCTGGAGGCCGAGTTTCACTTCACACATCTCATCATGACCTTTAAGGTGAGTTCTGCACGCAGCAGGGGGTTCTGGGTAATCACAGGCTAATAGATGAGGTACTGCTCCTTGGTTCTCTCAGCCTGTAACGGTTGTTTCATGTCTCTGTAAACACAGCAGACAGCCAGTGTAAACCTCACTGAGTGAATAGATACTCTGTGCTCTGATTGGTCAGAATCCCTTCGTGTTTATTAGACAGTGCACTATAGTTGTTGTTGCATAGTTTAAAGGATCTTTGCAGTCTCACATGAACACCACAGACCTTCTTGATATTCTGCCTGTTTAAAGAAGGGTTTTCATCACAACCAAATGCTTGCATGTTTTTTGGGGGAATTGTTGGGTCTCTGAGATAACTTTTGTTATGATTTGATATTAATGAAATTGAATTGAGTCAAAGTTTGTTTTCTAACGTGGTTCTCTCCTCAGACGTTTCGACCGGCTGCCATGGTGATCGAGCGGTCCTCTGACTTCGGGAAGACGTGGAAGGTTTACCGTTACTTTGCCTATGATTGTGAGACCTCGTTCCCGTCGGTTTCCCAGGGTCCAATGCAGAAGGTCGACGATGTTATCTGTGACTCGCGTTACTCGGACATCGAGCCGTCCACTGAAGGAGAGGTACAGAAATCATCTCTCTGGTTGTCTCTGATCAGGCCTGGGTTCAAATAACGGACTTCCCGTTAAAACTGGTCTTAGTCTGAGTGATCTGACATCGATGAATAAAACCCAGAAATGGATCTTTTAATATCTGTCTTCTCACCATGAATGGAGAAGTAAAAAGTCCTTTAAACTAAGTTGCTGGGGCTCAGTTCTTAATGTAAACATGAACCTGGTGCATTATCAGAGATCTGAAACCAGTTTACAGCGTTGGTTCTCTGAGGATCTCTTTTATATCCACATGAACTGGGACTGAAGGTTCCCTAACCTGACTGATATCCAATCACTTATGTATTCGAATTGGGACCTTATGAATCAAATCGATTTAGGAAATCCTTGGTGATACCCATCTCTGACTGTGCTGTAATCATTAACTGTTAAGTTGTCAATAAAAGTTTAAATAAATGATCTTACATTTGTTTTCTTCCAGGTGATTTTCCGAGTCCTGGACCCGGCGTTCAGGATCGAGGACCCCTACAGCCCCCGGATCCAGAGTAGGTCTCCTCACCGCCACCCATAACTTCTGTCTGATCTGCGATACAGAGTTATTGATTATTAGTTATTATCCGTCACTGAGCTGCTGTTGATCTTTTGTTCAGACATGTTGAAAATCACGGACCTGCGGGTGAAGTTCACCAAACTGCACACGCTTGGAGACAACCTGCTGGACTCCCGCATGGAGATCAAGGAGAAGTATTACTATGCCGTCTTCGACATGGTGGTCCGAGGAAACTGCTTCTGCTACGGACATGCCTCCGAGTGCGCCCCGGTCCAGGGAACCGGCCAGGCCACTGAGGGCATGGTGAGTCGCTCTGGCCTCCTAACCCTTGGCCGTTTATTCCTAATAATGGACACTGTGAAGACACAATGTAAGACACGCATGTGCAGAACGGCTAGCTACGAGCTAGCTACGGCTACACCACTTGACAGGGAAGCGTGAAAACAAAAGACTTTAACCCAGGAAAAGCATGTTCAGAATACAGATTGATTTCTGATTATTAATTGTGTTTTCTGTCTCCAGGTCCACGGTCACTGCATGTGTAACCACAACACTAAAGGTCTGAACTGTGAGCAATGTCAGGACTTCTACCACGACCTGCCATGGAGACCAGCCGAGGGACGCAACACCAACGCCTGCAAAAGTCAGTCCATGCTGCTGTAAACTGGTTTCTACTGCTGTAAACTACTGCTGTCAACTGGTTTCTACTGGTTTTAACCACTGTTTACTGGTCTCTACTGGTTTCTCCTGGTCTTTACCACTGTTTCTACTGTAGGTCTCTAATGGTTCCTGGTGGACTGGGACTATTTTAAAAACTAAGCTGAGACCTGAGGTCGTGTTTGTTTGTGTTCCTGATCCTGAAAACAGTCAAGAAGAAAACGGCTTGTTTAAATCCTGATTTTATATCTGATCATTGATCAATCATCATGACCTCGATCAGATTGGAGATTAATTTAATTTGAAGTCGGTCAACAGGAAACTGAATCTCCTCTCTTCTTCTTCTGTGGTGTTGTAGAATGTAACTGTAACCAGCATTCAGACTCGTGTCACTTCGACATGGCCATGTTCGTGGCTTCAGGAAACGTCAGCGGAGGAGTCTGTGACGACTGTCAGCACAACACGGCCGGACCCAACTGTCAGCAGTGTCAACCCTTTTTCTACCAGCACCCCGAGAGAGACGTCCGAGACCCCAACATCTGCCAGTGTGAGTCACTGTTTAAATCCTAACTTAACCCCAACACTCAGAGACCCCCAACATCTGCCAATGTGAGTCACTGTTTAAATCCTAACTTAACCCCAACACTCAGAGACCCCCAACATCTGCCAGCGTGAGTCACTGTTTAAATCCTAATTTAACCCCAACACTCAGAGACCCCCACCCCCAACATCTGCCAGCAGTAAAATGAAACCCTGTGTCCTAACATGCGGAGCTTCTTTAAATCACCCTCTGTTATTGTTCAGTCTATATTCGGGCAAAATGCAGGCCGTGTGAACACATTGTTGTTTTAGTTCATGTTACAGTTTGATGTTTAAGTCATAAACACAAATATGTCTTCTTGTCTTTGTCTCTTTAACCGTGGTATTATTATTCCTAACATGAAGATGTAACCTACTGTCCTGTAGAACTTTACTTTATTTGAACATTGTTTAACGTCCTGTCCTGTGTGTCTGCAGCCTGTAACTGCCTCTGTGTGTGTGTATCTGCCTGTGTGTGTGTGTGTGTGTTTGTGCGCAGTGTGTATCTGCCTGTGTGTGTGTGTGTGTGAGTGTGTGCAGTGTGTAACTGCCTCTCTGTGTGTGTCTGTGTGTGTCTGCAGTGTGTAACTGTCTCTCTGTGTGTGTCTGCAGTGTGTAACTGCCTCTCTGTGTGTGTCTGTGTGTGTCTGCAGTGTGTAACTGTCTCTCTGTGTGTCTGCAGTGTGTAACTGTCTCTATGTGTGTCTGCAGTGTGTAACTGTCTCTCTGTGTGTCTGCAGTGTGTAACTGTCTCTCTGTGTGTCTGCAGTGTGTAACTGTCTATCTGTGTGTTTATGCAGTGTGTAACTGCCTCTCTGTGTGTGTCTGCAGTGTGTAACTGCCTCTCTGTGTGTGTCTGCAGTGTGTAACTGCCTCTCTGTGTGTGTAACTGCCTCTCTGTGTGTGTCTGCAGTGTGTAACTGCCTCTGTGTGTGTAACTGCCTCTGTGTGTCTCTGCAGTGTGTAACTGCCTCTGTGTGTGTGTGTGTGTGTGTGTGTGTGTGTCTGCAGTGTGTAACTGCCTCTGTGTGTGTGTGTGTGTGTCTGCAGTGTGTAACTGCCTCTGTGTCTGCAGTGTGTAACTGCCTCTCTGTGTGTGTCTGCAGTGTGTAACTGCCTCTGTGTGTGTGTGTCTGCAGTGTGTAACTGCCTCTGTGTGTGTGTGTCTGCAGTGTGTAACTGCCTCTCTGTGTGTGTCTGCAGTGTGTAACTGCCTCTGTGTCTGTGTCTGCAGTGTGTAACTGCCTCTGTGTCTGTGTCTGCAGTGTGTAACTGCCTCTCTGTGTGTGTCTGCAGTGTGTAACTGCCTCTCTGTGTGTGTGTCTGCAGTGTGTAACTGCCTCTCTGTGTGTGTCTGCAGTGTGTAACTGCCTCTCTGTGTGTGTGTCTGCAGTGTGTAACTGCCTCTCTGTGTGTGTCTGCAGTGTGTAACTGCCTCTGTGTGTGTGTCTGCAGTGTGTAACTGCCTCTGTGTCTGTGTCTGCAGTGTGTAACTGCCTCTCTGTGTGTGTCTGCAGTGTGTAACTGCCTCTCTGTGTGTGTCTGCAGTGTGTAACTGCCTCTCTGTGTGTGTGTGTCTGCAGTGTGTAACTGCCTCTCTAAGTGTGTCTGCAGTGTGTAACTGCCTCTCTGTGTGTGTCTGCAGTGTGTAACTGCGACCCCTTGGGCTCTCTGAACGGAGGAGTCTGTGACGGTCTGACGGACGTTGGAGGCGGTCTGATCGCCGGTCAGTGTCGCTGTAAAGTCAACGTGGAAGGAGAGCGCTGCGAGCGCTGCAAACCGGCGCACTACGGGCTGAGTGACGCCACGCCTGAAGGCTGCACGGGTACCACACTATATACACAACACACTATATACACAACACACTATATACACAACACACTACACACAACACACTATACACACAACACACTACATACACAACACACTACGGGCTGAGTGACGCCACGCCTGAAGGCTGCATGGGTACCACACTATACACACAACACACTATACACAACACACTATATACACAACACACTATATACAACACACTGTACACACAACACACTACATACATAACACCCTACGGGCTGAGTGACGCCACGCCTGAAGGCTGCATGGGTACCACAGTATACACACAACACACTATATACACAACACACTATACACAACACAGAGACGCACAACACACTATATACACAACACACTATACACAACGCAGAGACGAACAACACAGAGACACACACTCCTACACTCTCAGGCTACATCTACGCTGCTACCTTCTCATTTTTAAGCGTTTTAAGACAGAAACCATCTCAGTCCACACAAGAGTTTTAGCTCCAGTAGCACAACTAATCTGCGTCCATATTAACATCTCTGACATCACAAATCACATGACCATTCACACACACACTGGGCATGTGCGTGCCGGTGTGGGTTGTTAATGTGTGTGTTGTTACTTTCAAACCAAAATGGAGCAGCACTGTTTCCAAATGTTTTAGGGGCTCGGAAAGGCCGCAGCATTGTGGACGCAGCAGAAGATATACATATTTAAACCAAAACGTAGCAGTGTAGACGTAGCCTCACAACACCTACACACTGAGACCTCATTATTGTTTCTGTGTGTGTTGTTACTCTGTGTGTGTTGTTAATGTGCATATTGTTGCTGTGTGTGTTGTTAATGTGTATATTGTTGCTGTGTCTGTTGTTAATGTGCATATTGTTGCGGTGTGTGTTGTTACTCTGTGTGTGTTGTTAATGTGCATATTGTTGCGGTGTGTTTCCAGCGTGTAGCTGCAGCCCGGTGGGAACTCTTCCTGGAGGAAACCCCTGCGACAGTGAAACAGGAAGCTGCTTCTGTAAACGTCTGGTGATGGGACGAGACTGTGACCAGTGTGTGGTGAGAAGAGTTATTACACATTTATAACCAAGAGAGGTGATATGTGTGCGTATCTGACAGGGTCAATGATTCCACACAGAGTTCATCTTTACATTACTTATCATACACAACGTCTGTGAAAAGACTTTAGATTAAAAGTAGCTGCATGATGTGTGAAAATATGCGATAACATTTTTGAATATGTTGATAACGATATAACTTGTAATAAATAAACTAAAATAAAAAGATATTAAAGTGTTCTCAGTTCTGCTGCTTTCAGTATTCTGCTTAAATCAAACCAACTGCTTGATGGATTTAAAACTAATGAAAGGAAATTGTGTGTGTGTGTGTGTGTGTGTGTGTGTGTGTGTGTGTGTGTGTGTGTGTGTGTGTGTGTGTGTGTGTGTGTGTGTGTGTGTGTGTGTGTGTGTGTGTGTGTGTGTGTGTGTGTGTGTGTGTGTGTGTGTGTGTGTGTGTGTGTGTGTGTGTGTAGGCGGAACACTGGGGTCTCAGTAACGATATGGACGGCTGCAGACCATGTGACTGTGATCTAGGAGGAGCCATCAACAACCGGTGAGTAGAAATAATGAACGTAGCAGCAGTGACTTAGGATTTTTGGCCGTGGCCATCTTTGCTTCTTGTAGAACAAGAGGCTGGAGCTGTCTAAGTGTTGTTTAAGTGTAAGTTTCTGATGTTCAACCCTTCCGAAGCCAGTCATCCAGTGGAGATTTACCGGTTGATAAACACAGACCTTTGGGTGCTAGAAACATTCATCTGCACGTACGGCAGAACAGAAAATCTGCACACGTTCCCTCAAGTTACTAGTTAACGCTACTTAATTTCTGATCATTCATGCTGCTCAGAGTCATCAGTCCACAGCATGATGTCTCCCTCCCTCTTCTCTTCAGGCAGTCTGCTGAAAACATCAACTGAACTTTATTCAAATGAAACGTGATATTGTCGGAGTATATGACGTCATCTAGCGCCTTTTTAGCGACTTTTGCAGCTAGTGCTAGCTACTTTCACTGGAAAAGAGTTGGCAACACTAGTGGTAGCTAGCTAGCTTGGTTGGCAGAACGCTGAACAAGACATTTCTTGGCGACCAAAATGTTCCAGTGATGTATGCTGAGGTGAAACAGCTAGTGAGAGGGTCAAAGTTTAGGATGTTAACACTCAGTGAGAGGGTCAAAGGTTAAAATCAAAACACGGACAACAGCCAAAAACAAGTTGAGTTATTTTAATGTCCACAGTGTTAGCATGGTTAGCATTGCTAAGCCTCCTGATTGACAGGTCCTAAAGCATCGTCTGCTTTATCCTCTATTTTAGAACCCCTAACTAATCCTAACCCAGATGGTTAATTAACTACATTTATATTGTGTTTTTCTAGTCTTAACCACCTCTCAAAGCGCACAGCTCTGTCAATTAAATCAACTAATCGATTAGTCGACAAAATTGTATAAGTGTTAGTCGACTAAGAATTTCTAATGCCCTAATGGAAATGTTTACTGAGGTAATAAATCAAGAGAGAAGTAGGCTCATTTTCTCATAGACTTCTACAGAAACCGACTTCTGTTTAGAGCCAGTGGAGTCGCCCCTGCTGGAAGTTAGAGAGAATGCAGCTTTAGGGAGCTTCAGCTTTGGCAGGAAAATCCAAATCACTGCTAACAGCTGACTCATCAACAGTCTCTGATTGGATAATCTGTGCGTGTTCCTGCAGGTGCGATCAGGGGAGCGGTCAGTGCGTCTGCAGAGATCACATGTTTGGTCGACGCTGTGATCAGGTCCAGTCTGGATTCTACTTCATCGCTCTGGATCATTACACCTACGAGGCCGAGGACGCCAAGTTTGGACCTGTGAGTCATTGTTTTAACCTTAACTCATCAGCTGGCAAAACTCTCCTATATCTTTAAATCTAGCTGTTTTCTGTGGAAGATCGTGTACAAAACATGTGAAAGCTTGATCACTGATGGTGTGTCAAAAGTTATGATACTAAGTCACGTTTTACATCAAAATTATGGGATTTAAAAAGTTAAAAAGTCAAAATATGACTTTTAATTTCAAAAGTTTGATATTTCTGGAAAAGCTCAGCTGGTTTGATACCTTTTGTACCTTCAAAACAGATTATACAGTAAATCTAGACCCCAATGATCCAAACAGTCTTAGTCAGCAAAAAGGGGAATCATTTATTTTCACTATATCTCCATCCATAAGCAACACAAAGACAGAATGTACCGCTGTTCTGGCTATGCGTTTCATACATTTTCTGTAATAAAACAGCTGAAAGCAAAAATCCTATCAAATGGGAGTCCTGGGACCCATTCTTATCAAATGGGGGTTTAATTTGTGTTAGTTTAGGGGTCCTAGACGTGGAAAAGTTCTGAAAACCACTGGTTTAACATGATAAAATTATAGTTTGCAAAGTTTAAAAAAAGACTGAACTCAAAACTGCTTTAGACTCCCCACTGCTTTTAACTCTAACATGAATAATATTTTCTTCCTGTCTGAACACTTTATTTTGTTATTTACAATGGTGGTTTATTGGCTCTACCACAAACCACCCAGATCTCCTCCAGATTACTCTGCTGCTGCACCTCTTTTGTTAATTAAAAAGTTTGAGTCTTAGCCTTCTCCTCTTTATTAGCCCGACGAGTTATACTATTTAAATGGAAAAATGCCAAAGAGTGTGGGGCCCTTTCTGGTCCTTTATCATTTTACTGCTACTACTTATTTTCAAATTTTAATAAATTAATTTGCCACTGTTAATTCTTTTTAATTTAGTTGTGGCTTTGATTGTCAACCTTTGGTCATTGTCATTCGTGGGTAAATATGCGTCTGTGTGTAGAGTGAAGTGTTGATGCCCAGGGTTAGGGTTAACAGGGTAAATGTACCTGCAGTAAGTTGTTATTCTGGACTGTTCTACGTTCAAATTAATAAATAAACCATGGGGAAACTTTGTCTAAACTCCAAAAAGATCAAATGTTTGTATTTCAAAAGAGCTCAAAACTTAAAGTTGTAGTTTGGACTTATTTTACGACTAATATTTCATAACTTAGCTTTTTTTCCCCAGGGAAATTGCTTCTTTGATATTTGTTGTTAAAGCATGAGAAATATGAAAACAAAAGCTTTTGGTACCACCTGTGACTGGTCAAAGTTTTCATGTCTTCATGTCATCCTTCAGGGAGTGACGGTGGTGCCGCGGCCCCACCCTCTGGACCGCAGTCCCACCTGGACAGGTATCGGTCTGGTCAACGTCCCAGAGGGGGCCTTCCTGGAGTTCACCGTGGACAACATCCCCCACTCCATGGAGTACGACATCATCATCCGCTACGAACCTCAGGTAGGAGAAATGTAATCAAATCGGGACCTTGTGAATTGGAACCGATTCAGGAAATCAGTGGCGAAACCTAGTCAACAAGGTGCAGCTCCGCCCACCAGCTGAATGCAAACCAATGATTGGACGCTGGCCTCACTCTCCGATCGATTGGATAAAACCATCAGAAACGTTGTGTGGTTAAGACAGACTGCTATCATAACGAACAAAACGACCAATAGATCTTTATATTGACCAATAGGAAGTGGAGTCCAGCAGCCAACTTACAAAAACTTCCTGTCTAAAGTTCAGTCTAAGAGAGGATTTTACCGATTTGATATTACAGAGACAAATCCTAACTAACTTTAAGAATCCTATCTTATCTCAGGTTAGAAAATGCTAAACAGTTAATCTAACATCGCTTACAGTATCAACTTTTATGTCTGTTACCTAGCAACTGATGCTACTTTTCTCATCTCACTGAGCTGAACAACTTTGTAACGGTTGTTTTTTCTCTTCGTAACAAACAGAAACCTACTATGAAACTACAGATGGTAATGTAGATTTATATTTCTGACCTTCGTAACCGTTAACCAAGAAGCAGGAAACAAAGTCTGAACTGGAACTCCGTTAGCTGCTTATTGGTCCCAGACTCGAAAGCTTGGACCAATAAGATTCCTCAAAATCAAGCCTGAAGTTAGAAGTTTTTCTGTAATCCTGATGACAGAGAGACGGACAAAGTGAACATAAGCTGTAGCACTGGAACGGTATGCTTTTTCCCGGATTCTGATTGGATTTGTGTTTTAAGTATTGAGTATTTGGTATTTTCTTTTCCTTCCCTAACAAAAACAAAAGTTTAATAAAACACTTCTAGAGACAATATATGATGAGACATTTCTAAAAACTGATAGTTTTTTTAGAAGAATGACATCACAGAGTCAGTCAGTCTGACATTAATTTACTTTGTAAAGAACAACATAACATGGATCTTCACCTTTTTCTGTTTTCGTTCTGTTTCCCTGGAAACAGATATGTATTCGCCGTCGGTGCTACCGTAGAAACAAAATATTCAGCTCTATCATTAGTAAAAAAAACTAAAAAATCTATTCTAGGGTTCTAAATCACAATACATACAATAACCCCAATAACCTTGTTGGCGAAGGTAAAAAGTTGAAGAAGAGATGACCAAAGAAAGGAGAATAAAAAGAAAGCATGTTGGGGTTAAAGTCCAATGTTTAAACCATGAAAGCTGTGGTGTGTTGGTCCTGCAGCTGCCCGACCAATGGGAGGAGGTTCTGATGACAGTGATGAGACCTGGACCTATCAGAGCAGACAGTCGCTGTGTCAACACGGTTCCTGACGACGACCACCAGATGATCTCACTTCATCCCGGCTCACGGTAACATTCAGCCGCCAAAAATACATTAATATACGAGTCCTCTTCAACAGGAAGTTAAAACTGTGAGTAACTAGTTTTCCTGTCCCCTCAGATACGTGGCTCTTCCCAGACCGGTTTGTTTTGAATCTGGTCTGAACTACACGGTCCGCCTCAGTCTGCCGCTGTACTCGGCCGTCAGCGACGTCCAGTCTCCGTACACACTCATTGACTCGGTAAGGAAACCATCTGGAGATAGGGCTACAAACAGCCCTTATTTATATTATCCATCAATCTGCAGATCATGCTCCCGACCACAATCCTATCTTTACTTGTCTCTTTTGGTCTAAAACCCAAAGATTGAAAGATAGAAAATATTCACACTGGAAGAGCTGGAAACAGAGGATTTGAGTTTTTGCTTACAAAATTATTACCAAGTAGCCTGACAAGCCAGACCCACATCCAGATGTTGGGCCTGGGAACTCACCATTGGCTGGGCTCAATCCGAGGGGCAGGATAAACGGTTTTCTTTCATATTCCCTCTGCACCAATAGGATAGCGCTACAACCAGGCAGAGCAACGAAGAAGGTAGCAAAGCTAGTTGATAGATTAAACTTTTGCCGTATCCGGTCGGCAAAACTCCGACATCTTCCTTTTTTAAGAATGACTTCAGAGCCGTTCTTTGTTGTTTTCTCAAAGAAAAGCTGAACTCCAGCAGCAGCAGCAGCCATAAGCCCCGCCCACCCACTCTATACACCATGTGATTGGCCTGACCAAAATTTGTTTTTTCCAGCTCGCAAGCCAACGGAGAGTGCGTTGACCCCCCTGGCTGCAAAATAAATTTGCTGCCACTAGGCTGCGTCTAGATTTCAAGGCTAATTACCAAGGACATTAAGAATCATTTTCTGCCAATCATCTAATCGATTACTCTGAGAAAGTGGTGACATGTATCACACTTTATTCTGTGTACTACACTGTATAAAGTAAGCAACAGATTCACATTATTATTATAAATATAATAATATACAAATACATTTTGTGTTGGTCCTTCCTCAGAAATGTTTAACTGGAGTAAATGTCATTTCCTGTATTCTGGTGCCTTTTAATTAAACAATTGCTTGTATAGCCTAAAATGGTTACCACATACCTGGCAAGGTTTCCTAGCAGAAACATCAGATAACTGTTAGAACATAGTGCAAGTGTAATTCAATGCTAGGGTTAGAGCAGGGGAAATGAGAGGGAGAAACACCAGAGCAGGGGGAATGAGAGGGGGGAAACACCAGAGCAGGGGGAATGAGAGGGGGAAACACCAGAGCAGGGGGAATGAGAGAACTTTCAGACCCTCAGATGGTGTTAATGCCTCACTGTAAGAACTTTTAGACCCTCAGATGGTGTTAATGCCTCACTGTAAGAACTTTTAGACCCTCAGATGGTGTTAATGCTTCACTGTAAGAACTTTTAGACCCTCAGATGGTGTTAATGCCTCACTGTAAGAACTTTTAGAACCTCAGATGGTGTTAATGCCTCACTGTAAGAACTTTTAGACACTCAGATGGTGTTAATGCCTCACTGTAAGAACTTTTAGACCCTCAGATGGTGTTAATGCCTCACTGTAAGAACTTTTAGACCCTCAGATGGTGTTAATGCCTCACTGTAAGAACTTTTAGACCCTCAGATGGTGTTAATGCCTCACTGTAAGAACTTTTAGACCCTCAGATGGTGTTAATGCCTCACTGTAAGAACTTTTAGACCCTCAGATGGTGTTAATGCCTCACTGTAAGAACTTTTAGACCCTCAGATGGTGTTAATGCCTCACTGTAAGAACTTTTAGACCCTCAGATGGTGTTAATGCCTCACTGTAAGAACTTTTAGACCCTCAGATGGTGTTAATGCCTCACTGTAAGAACTTTTAGACCCTCAGATGGTGTTAATGCCTCACTGTAAGAACTTTTAGACCCTCAGATGGTGTTAATGCCTCACTGTAAGAACTTTTAGACCCTCAGATGGTGTTAATGCCTCACTGTAAGAACTTTTAGACCCTCAGATGGTGTTAATGCCTCACTGTAAGAACTTTTAGACCCTCAGATGGTGTTAATGCCTCACTGTAAGAACTTTTAGACCCTCAGATGGTGTTAATGCCTCACTGTAAGAACTTTTAGACCCTCAGATGGTGTTAATGCCTCACTGTAAGAACTTTTAGACCCTCAGATGGTGTTAATGCCTCACTGTAAGAACTTTCAGACTCTCAGATGGTGTTAATGCCTCACTGTAAGAACTTTTAGACTCAGATGGTGTTAATGCCTCACTGTAAGAACTTTTAGACCCTCAGATGGTGTTAATGCCTCACTGTAAGAACTTTTAGACCCTCAGATGGTGTTAATGCCTCACTGTAAGAACTTTTAGACCCTCAGATGGTGTTAATGCCTCACTGTAAGAACTTTCAGACTCTCAGATGGTGTTAATGCCTCACTGTAAGAACTTTTAGACCCTCAGATGGTGTTAATGCCTCACTGTAAGAACTTTTAGACACTCAGATGGTGTTAATGCCTCACTGTAAGAACTTTTAGACCCTCAGATGGTGTTGATGCCTCACTGTAAGAACTTTTAGAACCCTCAGATGGTGTTAATGCCTCACTGTAAGAACTTTTAGACCCTCAGATGGTGTTAATGCCTCACTGTAAGAACTTTTAGACCCTCAGATGGTGTTAATGCCTCACTGTAAGAACTTTTAGACCCTCAGATGGTGTTAATGCCTCACTGTAAGAACTTTTAGAACCTCAGATGGTGTTAATGCCTCACTGTAAGAACTTTTTGACCCTCAGATGGTGTTGATGCCTCACTGTAAGAACTTTTAGACCCTCAGATGGTGTTAATGCCTCACTGTAAGAACTTTTAGACCCTCAGATGGTGTTAATGCCTCACTGTAAGAACTTTTAGACACTCAGATCGTGTTAATGCCTCACTGTAAGAACTTTTAGACCCTCAGATGGTGTTAATGCCTCACTGTAAGAACTTTTAGACACTCAGATCGTGTTAATGCCTCACTGTAAGAACTTTTAGAACCTCAGATGGTGTTAATGCCTCACTGTAAGAACTTTTAGACCCTCAGATGGTGTTAATGCCTCACTGTAAGAACTTTTAGACCCTCAGATGGTGTTAATAGCTCACTGTAAGAACTTTTAGACCCTCAGATGGTGTTAATGCCTCACTGTAAGAACTTTTAGACCCTCAGATGGTGTTAATGCCTCACTGTAAGAACTTTTAGACCCTCAGATGGTGTTAATGCCTCACTGTAAGAACTTTTAGACCCTCAGATGGTGTTAATGCCTCACTGTAAGAACATTCAGACCCTCAGATGGTGTTAATGCCTCACTGTAAGAACTTTCAGACTCTCAGATGGTGTTAATGCCTCACTGTAAGAACTTTTTGACCCTCAGATGGCGTTAATGCCTCACTGTAAGAACTTTTTGATCCTCAGATGGCGTTAATGCCTCACTGTAAGAACTTTTAGACACTCAGATGGTGTTAATGCCTCACTGTAAGAACTTTTAGACTCAGATGGTGTTAATGCCTCACTGTAAGAACTTTTTGACCCTCAGATGGCGTTAATGCCTCACTGTAAGAACTTTTTGATCCTCAGATGGCGTTAATGCCTCACTGTAAGAACATTCAGACCCTCAGATGGTGTTAATGCCTCACTGTAAGAACTTTCAGACTCTCAGATGGTGTTAATGCCTCACTGTAAGAACTTTTAGACTCAGATGGTGTTAATGCCTCACTGTAAGAACTTTTAGACTCTCAGATGGTGTTAATGCCTCACTGTAAGAACTTTTAGACCCTCAGATTGTGTTGATGCCTCACTGTAAGAACTTTTAGAACCTCAGATGGTGTTAATGCCTCACTGTAAGAACTTTTAGAACCTCAGATGCTGTTAATGCCTCACTGTAAGAACTTTTAGACCCTCAGATTGTGTTGATGCCTCACTGTAAGAACTTTTAGAACCTCAGATGGTGTTAATGCCTCACTGTAAGAACTTTTTGACCCTCAGATGGTGTTGATGCCTCACTGTAAGAACTTTAGACCCTCAGATGGTGTTAATAGCTCACTGTAAGAACTTTTTGACCCTCAGATCGTGTTGATGCCTCACTGTAAGAACCTGGAGATCTTCACGGGATCTTCAGAAGAAGGAGAGTCCAGCGGGAACAGCGGTTGGGAAACTTTTCAGCGTTATCGTTGTCTGGAGAACAGCCAGGGCGTTATCAAGTCGCAGCTGACCGACATCTGCAGAAACTTCATCTTCAGCATCTCTGCCATGCTGCACCAGGGAGCCAAAGGTACACCAGTCCACCTTAAATCTGATGACATACAGTACATACACATCACTCTTCAGACGCTTTCAACTCTATTTGTGGTGCTTTTTGAAATATTTTGACACTCTTTTTAAATGTAATTACTCCAAAACAATTCGTCCACATCAGTAAAGATGTAAATGTTTCCACAGAACAGATTTGAAGAATTTCAAAAAAGCGAACTTCAACTTTTCAGCATTCAGGCCAAATTATGTCTTTACACATTGCTCTAGGACAGATCTGGGCCTCACTCTACAGAAAGTTGAGACTCCAACATACTTACTCTTTCTTCCTGTTTGTGTTGAACTCTTGAGTGATGTCACTCAGCAATGAAGCAATGTTTCCATCTTGTTGATCCTTGACTTCCTAAACAAGACTCGACTAGTCTCTTCTTCAGTGTCTTCAGACCGTCTGGCTCATAAATCTGTCACCGTCGCTCCCTTAGGAAAGGATCTGTCAACAAGTTTTCCTGTTGGTTGTCTCGAACTCATCTCCTGTTTGGACTCTTGCCAGAATGCCAGTGTGATCCTCACCCTTTATGTTTGGACTCTGTTTCCCAGAATGCCAGTGTGATCCTCAGGGCTCCCTGAGCACGGTGTGCGATCCCAGCGGCGGTCAGTGTCGATGTCGGCCCAACGTGGTCGGCAGGAACTGTGACAGATGTTCTCCGGACACCTTCCAGTTTGGACCCAACGGCTGCAGAGGTCAGAAGCCCCATCCCTTCATTTTGTATTTATTAATATTTATTTATATATATATATATATATATATATATATATATATATATATATATATATATATATATATATATATATATATATCTCAATACTTACTGATAATGGGCGTCAATAAGTTAGGACTAGTTTAAAATAATAGATTCTCCAGTTTAAATAGATATTTGTTGAGTGATCTGATGTCGATTAATTAAATCCAGAAATGGATCTTTGACTAGAGCTGGGTATCGCCAATGATTTGGATTCCGATTCCTAAGGTCCTGATTGGATTACATTTCTGATTGGATATCAGTCAGGTTATGGACACTTCAGTTCCAACACCAGTTTATCTGGATATAAACCAAGCATTTACATAACAAAGACGTGACATTAAATAGTCTGCAAATGTCTTCCTTGTGAGTCTCTATGTGCCACGACAGAAATTCTCAGAGAACTTCTGCTGTAAACTCCAAGCAGAAAACTTTGTTTAAAGGACTTTTTACTTCTATATTAAATATAGATATAGATATAGATATTAAAAGGACAATTTCTGGATTTTATTCATCAATATCAGATCACTCAAACAAAGATCTGTTATTTTAACCCAGCCCTATATGGGTTAAAATAATTGAGAAGCCCTCATCTAGATCCCAAATATAGGACCACCTCACTTTTTCATATATTCATAAGGGAAAACCCGTCTTAAATTCGGGTCATTACGGTTTTGTTCTTGGCAACAGATATAACCTTTCCCTACAGTCCCGACCATAAACTTTATACAAACTGTGTTGTGTGTGTTTGCAGCTGTAAACCTGTACACTGTATATGTATATATGTTATAGTGTTTATGTGTTGTGTGTTTGCAGCTGTAAACCTGTACACTGTATATGTATATATGTTATAGTGTTTCTGTGTTGTGTGTGTTTGCAGCTGTAAACCTGTACACTGTATATGTATATATGTTATAGTGTTTCTGTGTTGTGTGTGTTTGCAGCCTGTGCGTGCGATCCTCAGGGCTCTCAGAGTTCGTTCTGCGATCAGCTGAGCGGTCAGTGCGTCTGTGTTTCCGGAGCATACGGTCGGCAGTGTGAGCGCTGTCTGCCGGGTCACTGGGGCTTCCCAACCTGCCGACCCTGCTCCTGCAACGGACACGCCGACGACTGCCAGGCTGACACGGGACGCTGCTTCAACTGCAGGGACCACAGCACCGGACACACCTGTGACAGGTGAGACACACCTGAGATATAAAACCGACTGTGACAGGTGAAACACACCTGAGATATACAACACACTGAGACAGGTGAGATATAAAACAGACTGTGAGAGGTGAGATATACCTTAGATATAAAACACACTGTGAGAGGTGAGATATACCTGAGATATAAAACACACTGAGACAGGTGAGATATACCTGAGATATAAAACACACTGAGACAGGTGAGATATACCTGAGATATAAAACACACTGAGACAGGTGAGATATACCTGAGATATAAAACACACTGTGAGAGGTGAGATATACCTGAGATATTAAACACACTGTGAGAGGTGAGATATAAAACACACTGTGAGAGGTGATATATAAAACACACTGTGAGAGGTGAGATATACCTGAGATATAAAACACACTGTGAGAGGTGAGATATACCTGAGATATAAAACACACTATGAGAGGTGAGATATACCTGAGATATAAAACACACTGTGAGAGGTGAGATATACCTGAGATATAAAACACACTATGAGAGGTGAGATATACCTGAGATATAAAACACACTGAGACAGGTGAGATATACCTGAGATATAAAACACACTGAGACAGGTGAGATATACCTGAGATATAAAACACACTGTGAGAGGTGAGATATACCTGAGCTATAAAACACACTGTGAGAGGTGAGATATACCTGAGCTATAAAACACACTGAGACAGGTGAGATATACCTGAGATATAAAACACACTGAGACAGGTGAGATATACCTGAGATATAAAACACACTGTGAGAGGTGAGATATACCTGAGATATAAAACACACTGTGAGAGGTGAGATATACCTGAGATATAAAACACACTGTGAGAGGTGAGATATACCTGAGATATAAAACACACTGTGAGAGGTGAGATATACCTGAGATATAAAACACACTGTGAGAGGTGAGATATAAAACACACTGTGAGAGGTGATATATAAAACACACTGTGAGAGGTGAGATATACCTGAGATATAAAACACACTGTGAGAGGTGAGATATACCTGAGATATAAAACACACTATGAGAGGTGAGATATACCTGAGATATAAAACACACTGAGACAGGTGAGATATACCTGAGATATAAAACACACTGAGACAGGTGAGATATACCTGAGATATAAAACACACTGTGAGAGGTGAGATATACCTGAGCTATAAAACACACTGTGAGAGGTGAGATATACCTGAGATATAAAACACACTGAGACAGGTGAGATATACCTGAGATATAAAACACACTGTGAGAGGTGAGATATACCTGAGATATAAAACACACTGTGAGAGGTGAGATATACCTGAGCTATAAAACACACTGAGACAGGTGAGATATACCTGAGATATAAAACACACTGAGACAGGTGAGATATACCTGAGATATAAAACACACTGAGACAGGTGAGATATACCTGAGATATAAAACACACTGTGAGAGGTGAGATATACCTGAGATATAAAACACACTGTGAGAGGTGAGATATACCTGAGATATAAAACACACTGAGACAGGTGAGATATACCTGAGATATAAAACACACTGTGAGAGGTGAGATATACCTGAGATATAAAACACACTGTGAGAGGTGAGATATACCTGAGATATAAAACACACTGAGACAGGTGAGATATACCTGAGATATAAAACACACTGAGACAGGTGAGATATACCTGAGATATAAAACACACTGTGAGAGGTGAGATATACCTGAGCTATAAAACACACTGTGAGAGGTGAGATATACCTGAGCTATAAAACACACTGAGACAGGTGAGATATACCTGAGATATAAAACACACTGAGACAGGTGAGATATACCTGAGATATAAAACACACTGTGAGAGGTGAGATATACCTGAGATATAAAACACACTGTGAGAAGTGAGATATACCTGAGATATAAAACACACTGTGAGAGGTGAGATATACCTGAGATATAAAACACACTGTGAGAGGTGAGATATACCTGAGATATAAAACACACTGTGAGAGGTGAGATATACCTGAGATATAAAACACACTGAGACAGGTGAGATATACCTGAGATATAGCTACAACTTCAGACTTTTGAACCAATAACTGGTCCTCATCACTTCCTGTGTCTCCCCTCTGTCCAGGTGTCTGGATGGTTACTATGGCGACCCGGTGTTGGGGTCAGGTGACCACTGTCGCCCCTGCATGTGTCCCGACGGCCCCGGCAGCCTGCGGCAGTTTGCAGGAAGCTGTTACCGTGGCGACGACTCACAGCAGGCCGTCTGTGTCTGCAACACTGGATTCAGAGGTAAGAAAAACTTTATTAACACTAACAGTAAGGTAACCATAGATATATCTATGAAGGTAACCATACAGAGGTAAAAAAAACTTTATTAACACTAACAGTAAGGTAAATATACAGAGGTAAGAAAAACTTTATTAACACTAGCAGTAAGGTAACCATACAGAGGTAAAAAAAGACTTTATTAACACTAACAGTAAGGTAACCATAGATATATCTATGAAGGTAACCATACAGAGGTAAAAAAAACTTTATTAACACTAACAGTAAGGTAAATATACAGAGGTAAGAAAAACTTTATTAACACTAGCAGTAAGGTAACCATACAGAGGTAAAAAAAGACTTTATTAACACTAACAGTAAGGTAACCATACAGAGGTAAAAAAAATTTTTTTTATTTAACTTAACAGAGATTAAAACTTATTTGAAACAGAGGTTTATCAACAGAAGTAAATACTTTGAACATTGAATAGATCAAAATGCAAATGAATGCATTAAAAAAAACTTTTTATTAGGTAAATTTCCCAATGGATCAGTTTTAAATCCGAGACTAGATTACAGGATAAAACCAAATAATAACAGTTTGACCTTCAGCCTGAGGCTCTCCTTCTCAGCAGGAAGCTTTCTGAGAGAAATAAACACGAGTCAAACAGAAGCTGCCCTGCAGATACTAACAGGTCTAATCTAAAGAGAAGAGTGATTTAGTGTGATGGAAACAGGTTTGATTTAAAGAGAAGAGTGATTTAGTGTGATGGAAACAGGTTTGATTTAAAGAGAAGAGTGATTTAGTGTGATGGAAACAGGTTTGATTTAAAGAGAAGCTGTGATTTAGTGTGATGGAAAAAGAGGCTGACGAGCAGGAATGTGATGTACTCTGTTATTACGGCAGGAAATGAGATGTTGAGGCTGGAATCAGCTGCTGACAGACGCAGGAATCCCAAACGTTCTCCTTTTGTTTCCACTTTAAACCTCCAACAGACTGGATCGCACGTGAATATCTTCTGAGTTTATGACTTTACTCATCTTTACAAAACTGGTTTCTGATTGGCTGTCAGGTTTAAATAGAATGAACTTCCGTTGTCAGGAGAGGACAGTCACTGCTGGCATCTGGAAACAACAGATTGTTATATTTTACAGATGAAACTGTTCAGCAGAAATGTCAGACGTCTGTAACTCTTCTTCTTCTCTGCAGGTGCTCGCTGTGACGAGTGCTCCCCTGGTTACTATGGAAACCCTGGGGAGGTGGGAGGGCAGTGTCAGCCCTGTCAGTGCAACAACAACATCGACATGTTGGACCCAGAGTCCTGCGACGCCCAGACCGGCGAGTGTCTGCGATGCCTTTACCACAGCGAGGGCGCTTCCTGCCAGAGCTGCAAGCTGGGTTACTACGGCAACGCCCTGCTGCAGGACTGTAGCAGTGAGTATACTGGCTTTACTGGGTACCATTTAAGGCTCATCTTATTAAAGGTCCTTTTAGTTTAACATGAAACCGCCCTGAAATCCCCATCACCAAACCCACCAGACTCCATGTAAATAATCAGGACTTTTATCATCGTAAAACACACTTCATTTAATCAGGACTTTAAGCATGTATAGATCCAGCATATTTCCACCAGCCTCCATGTAAATAATCAGGACTTTTAGCATGTATAGATCCAGCATATTTCCACCAGACTCCATGTAAATAATCAGGACTTTTAGCGTGTATAGAGCCAGCATATCTCCACCAGACTCCATGTAAATAATCAGGACTTTTAGCGTGTATAGAGCCAGCATATCTCCACCAGACTCCATGTAAATAATCAGGACTTTTAGCGTGTATAGAGCCAGCATATCTCCACCAGACTCCATGTAAATAATCAGGACTTTTAGCGTGTATAGAGCCAGCATATCTCCACCAGACTCCATGTAAATAATCAGGACTTTTAGCGTGTATAGAGCCAGCATATCTCCACCAGACTCCATGTAAATAATCAGGACTTTTAGCGTGTATAGAGCCAGCATATCTCCACCAGACTCCATGTAAATAATCAGGACTTTAGCGTGTATAGAGCCAGCATATCTCCACCAGACTCCATGTAAATAATCAGGACTTTTAGCGTGTATAGAGCCAGCATATCTCCACCAGACTCCATGTAAATAATCAGGACTTTTAGCGTGTATAGAGCCAGCATATCTCCACCAGACTCCATGTAAATAATCAGGACTTTTAGCGTGTATAGAGCCAGCATATTTGCACCAGACTCCATGTAAATAATCAGGACTTTTAGCGTGTATAGAGCCAGCATATCTCCACCAGACTCCATGTAAATAATCAGGACTTTTAGCGTGTATAGAGCCCGCATATCTCCACCAGACTCCATGTAAATAATCAGGACTTTTAGCGTGTATAGAGCCAGCATATCTCCACCAGACTCCATGTAAATAATCAGGGCTTTTAGCGTGTATAGAGCCAGCATATCTCCACATGTAAATGGGTGAATTAAGGGTTTATTTCAACCAAACCATTTTATTTATAGTATAAAATCATAACAAGAGTTATCTTGAGACACTTGACATATAAAGTTGGTCTAGATCACACTATAATTTACAAAGACCCAACAATTCCAATAATTCCCCCAAGAGCAAGCAGTAGCAGAGCACTGCAGGACGTAGTAGGACGCAGCAGGACGTAGCAGGGTGTAACAGGACGTAGCAGGGCACTGCAGAGTGTAGCAGGGTGTAACAGGGCATAGCAGGGCATAGCAGGGCGCGCAGCAGGACCACGGCGACAGGCTGCAACCATGATTTAGTGGCCACCCTAATCCAAGGAAACATGCTGGGCGGAAAAAAAAACATAAGAACTCCATGGAATAAGCTCCCCAGAGCTAGGTTAGTAACGACCATTTCTGGAACATGGAAGCACACAGATGGAAAGAGAGAGGAGAGAGAAGCTCAGTGTGTCAAAGGAAGTCCCCCAAAAGTCTAAAACTATAACAGCATAGCTAAGAGAGACAAGTTTAGGAGAGGAGCTTGGTCAGGCTAGAACTCTCCCAACCAGATCGGGCTGTACTGGCCTGCCTCCCTCTACTTTGATTATATTATTGATTATATGGTAGATGAATCTGACGACTATGACGAGAAGCAGGGCTAGGTGGATGCTGCAACTCCTCACTCCCTAACTATAAGCTTTATCGAAAAGGAGAGTTTTAAGTTTACTCTTAAATGTGGTGACAGTGTCTGCCTCCCGGATACAGACTGGGAGCTGGTTCCACAGGAAAGGAGCCTGGTAGCTGAAGGCTCTGCCCCCCGAACCCAGACTGGGAGCTGGTTCCACAGGAGAGGAGCCTGGTAGCTGAAGGCTCTGGCTCCCATTCTACTTTTAGAGACTCTATGAATCTCAAGTAACTCTGCATTCTGGGAGCACAGTGCTCTAGTGGGACAATAAGGTACTAGGAGCTCTTCTAGATATGATAGTGCTTGACCATTTAGAGCTTTGTAGGTCAGGAGAAGGGTTTTAAATTCAATCCTGGATTTTACAGGAAGCCAATGCAGAGAAGCTAATACAGGAGAAATATGATCTCTTTTCTTAGTTCTCGTCAGAACACGTGCTGCAGCATTCTGGATCAGCTTGAGGGTCTTAAGGGACTTATTTGAGCAACCTGACAGTAGGGAATTACAATAGTCCAGCCTGGAAGTAACGAATGCATGGACTAGTTTTTCAGCATCGTTTTGAGACAGGATATTCCTAATTTTGGCAATGTTACAAAGATGAAAAAAGGCTGTTCTTGAGCTTTGTTTTAGATGGCCGTTAAAGGATATATCCTGATCAAAAATAACCCCTAGATTTCTGACAGTAGTGCTGGAGGCCAGGGCAATACCATCCAGAGTAGCTATGTCTTTAGATAATGAGGTTCGGAAGTGTTTAGGGCCCAGCACAATAACTTCAGTTTTGTTAGAGATTAACATCAGATGGTCATCCATGATTTTATATCTTTGATGCATGCTTGAAGTTTAGCTAGCTGACTGGTTTTGTCTGGTTTGATTGACAAGTATAATTGGGTGTAATCCGCATAACAGTGAAAGTTAATTGAGTTTTTCCTAATAATATTACCAAGAGGAAGCATATATAAGGAGAATAGAATTGGTCCAAGCACTGAGCCTTGTGGAACGCCATGGCTAACTTTAGCGTGCCTTGAGATGGATCAGAGAGACAGGTAGAGGGCTCAGCTGAAGATACCTTTAACATTAGTTGTTGAAGGTTTATAGGGTAAAAGCAGTCTAAGTATATGTCATTCTTTCTAGCAGTCCTGTGTTTAAAAGTGAACCGTTAGAAGTTGAGGGCAAAAGGTGATGGATTTTATCTCTAATTGTTATAATTTTATCATTAAAGAAGCTCATGAAGTCATCACTACTCAGAGCTAGAGGAATAGATGGCTCAGTAGAGCTGTGGCTATCTGTCAGCCTGGCTACAGTGCTGAAAAGAAACCTTGGGTTGTTCTAATTTTCTTCTATCAGTGATGAATAATAGTCTGATCTGGCATTTCTGAGGGCCTTCCTATAGGTTTTCTTGCCAATCTAAACAAGATTCTTCCAGTTTGTTGGAACGCCATTTACTTTCAAGTTTTCGCGAGGTTTGTTTTAATTTGCGAGTTATACCAAGGTGCTAGTTTCCTTTGCTTCATCTTCTTTTTGAGGGGAGCAACAGAGTCTAAAGTTGTCCATAGGCAGGCTGTAGCACCAGCTACACAATTATCAATTTGGGGGGGACTAAAGTTAACATAAAGGTCCTCTGTTATATTAAAGCACGGCATTGAATTAAATGCTGAATTAAATGAAGTGTGTTTTACGATTATAAAAGTCCTGATTGTTCATGGAGTCTGGTGGGTTTGGTGATGGTGATTTCAAGGCTGTTTCATGTTAAACTAAAAGGATCTTACTCTTTAACTAAAAGGTCTATCTCTGTAGGGATCCATCCCATAATGTTATCAGACACTTAATAATCTGAGTCTGTCAGCGGCAACAACAGAACTTTTAGTGGATTCTAACTGCTGCCGAAGATGAAACTCTTGATTAACCTGTGGATGAATGGTGATGTGGTCTGGTTCTGTAACCTCTTGATTAACCTGTGGATGAATGGTCATGTGGTCTGGTTCTGTAACCTGTGGATGAATGGTCATGTGGTCTGGCTCTGTAACCTGTGGATGAATGGTCATGTGGTCTGGCTCTGTAACCTCTTGATTAACCTGTGGATGAATGGTGATGTGGTCTGGTTCTGTAACCTGTGGATGAATGGTGATGTGGTCGGGCTCTGTAACCTGTGGGTGAATGGTGATGTGGTCTGGTTCTGTAACCTGTGGATGAATGGTGATGTGGTCAGGCTCTGTAACCTGTGGGTGAATGGTGATGTGGTCTGGTTCTGTAACCTGTGGGTGAATGGTGATGTGGTCTGGTTCTGTAACCTGTGGGTGAATGGTGATGTGGTCTGGTTCTGTAACCTGTGGGTGAATGGTGATGTGGTCTGGTTCTGTAACCTGTGGATGAATGGTGATGTGGTCTGGTTCTGTAACCTCTGGGTGAATGGGCTTTGGAGGGTTAATGGTGAGTAAGTATTTGCCTCTCCCGTCCCCAGAGTGCGTCTGTAACCGGCTGGGCAGCCAGCCATCCAGCTGCCCGCCATCCGGAGACTGTGACTGCGAGCGCAGCAGCGGTCAGTGTCACTGCCTCCCCAACGTGATTGGCAAGCACTGCGACCGCTGCGCCGCCGATACCTGGAACATGGCGAGCGGCCGCGGCTGTCAGGCCTGCGACTGTGACGCCAAACACTCACACGGGACGTCCTGCAACGAGGTGAGGAGCCACCGACACAGGATCACAACAAAATACACCAAAAAAAGCTTTTATCTTCAGTTTCTAAATAATTTACAATAATTCTTTCAAACACTAAGCCCATTCTGCAGTGGAACATTGAGGCTCTGGTTTCTTCTGCACGTTGAACATGAGTTTGTTTGTTCCACAGATCACCGGTCAGTGTTCCTGTCAGCCCGGCTTTGGAGGAAGAACATGCAGCGAGTGTAGAGAGCTGTTCTGGGGAGACCCGGAGGTCAAATGTCACGGTACGCTCACTCTTTATATCCTCGCTAAGAAATCAGAGAACTGGAGTGGTTCAAACAATCAAACATTAGTGTTTCTGATTCATTAAAACATGTCCCAACATCAGAAAACGGAGAGAAAAATGAGTGTTGATAATAACTCTTCAGTCAGACAGTAGGACTGGCTGTACAACGTGATACTTTGAGTGTATTTCACCTGAGAAACACGTTAACATGATGTTTTGAATCTAATTGTAGTCAGATGGAATGAAGGAATCTTACCTAGAGTTTTTGCCAAAGAGCACCACTGATTTTCAAAAAGATGAACTCTCCAGTTCCTCAGTTTTTTAAATTATTTTACACTTCAATAAATATTGGATTGTAATGTGCTTAAAAATATGAATTTCAACCAGATTGTGTGAACTGAGCATATTCTAATTCTTTACTTGGTGAAAATAAATGGCGGAGCGTCGTTCTGTTTCCTCGCTCTGAAGGATAAAAGACATCAGAACAGACAGAAAACATGAATGGAACTGCTGAGTCGGGGTTCAGATCTGTGAGGGAGGGAGAAACTGCTGAGTCAGGGTTCAGATCTGTGAGGGAGGGAGAAACTGCTGAGTCGGGGTTCAGATCTGTGAGGGAGGGAGAAACTGCTGAGTCAGGGTTCAGATCTGTGCGGGAGGGAGAAACTGCTGAGTCAGGGTTCAGATCTGTGAGGGAGGGAGAAACTGCTGAGTCAGGGTTCAGATCTGTGAGGGAGGGAGAAACTGCTGAGTCAGGGTTCAGATCTGTGAGGGAGGGAGAAACTGCTGAGTCAGGGTTCAGATCTGTGAGGGAGGGAGAAACTGCTCAGGGTTCAGATCTGTGCGGGAGGGAGAAACTGCTGAGTCAGGATTCAGATATATATTAAGTCAAGATGTTCCCTGAGGCCCAACGGTCCCGTCGCCATGGAGACGAGACCGGAGATCTGTCTGAACCTCCAAATATGCCCGAAATCCACAAAGAGGCTTTGTTAGTGACGAGCTGAGCTGAGGGACTCCATGATGTTTGTTTCTGCAGCTTAAATACAAACCAGATGTTACACACACACACACACACACACACACACACACACACACACACACACACATACACATTCTCACACAGACACACACACACACACACAGATTCTTACACACACACACACACACGCACACATTCTTACACACAGACACACACACACTCTCTCTCACACACACACACATTCTCAGCAGTTTTTTTAAACAGGAAGTTTGTCTCTGATGAGTCTTCCTGTGTGTCTCAGTGTGTAACCTTGGTTGTGTGTGTTTGTGTGAGACAGTGTCTAACCCTGGTTGTGTGTGTGTGTGTGTGTGTGTGTGTGTGTGTGTGTGTGTGTGTGTGTGTGTGTGTGTGTGTGTGTGCTCAGTGTGTAACCCTGGTTGTGTGTGTGTAACAGTGTGTAATCCTGGTTGTGTGTGTGTGTGTGTGTGTGTGTGTGTGTGTGTAATCCTGGTTGTGTGTGTGTGTGTGTGACAGTGTGTAACCCTGGTTGTGTGTGTGTGACAGTGTGTAATCCTGCTTGTGTGTGTGTGTGTGTGTGTGTGTGTGACAGTGTGTAACCCTGGTTGTGTGTGTGTGACAGTGTGTAACCCTGCTTGTGTGTGTGTGTGTGTGACAGTGTGTAACCCTGCTTGTGTGTGTGTGTGTGTGACAGTGTGTAACCCTGCTTGTGTGTGTGTGACAGTGTGTAACCCTGCGTGTGTGTGTGTGACAGTGTGTAACCCTGGTTGTGTGTCTGACAGTGTGCAACCTTGGTTGTGTGTGTGTGTGTGTGTGACAGTGTGTAACCCTGGTTGTGTGTGTGACAGTGTGTAACCTTGGTTGTGTGTGTGACAGTGTGTAACCCTGGTTGTGTGTGTGACAGTGTGTAACCTTGGTTGTGTGTGTGACAGTGTGTAACCCTGGTTGTGTGTGTGTGACAGTGTGTAACCTTGGTTGTTTGTGTGTGTGTGTGTGTGTGTGTGTGTGTGACAGTGTGTAACCCTGGTTGTGTGTGTGACAGTGTGTAACCTTGGGTGTGTGTGTGTGTGTGTGTGTGTGTGTGTGTGTGTGTGTGTCACAGTGTGTAACCCTGCTTGTGTGTGTTTCAGCGTGTGACTGCGACCCTCGCGGCACGGCATCGCCACAGTGTAACCATGGCAGCGGTCACTGCGTGTGTGTGGAGGGCATGTCTGGCCCGCGCTGCGACGTCTGCGCCCGCGGCTTCTCCGGGACGTTCCCCGACTGCCAGCGCTGCCACCAGTGCTTCTCCGAGTGGGACGCCGTCATCGGCCAGCTGGCCAATCAGACGCACCGCCTGGTCAACAAGGTGAACGCCGTCAGAGCCAGCGGCGTCAGCGGGCCGTACAGGAAGTCCATCGACAGCCTGGAGAGGAGCGCCGCCGACATCAGACTCATCCTGAACCAGAACCCGGCAGAGCAACCGCTGGTCCATGTCCAGGACCTGCTGCAGCAGGCCAGGTTATTATTATCATACATATATCATATATTATGTATTATATATTATATATTATGTATTATATATTATATATTATATATTATCTTTGATCTGGACTCCATATATATCAACCGCTGATCCATGTCCAGGACCTGCTGCAGCAGGCCAGGTTATTATTATCATATATATCATATTGTATATATTATATATCATATATTATATACTCTATATTATATATTATGTATTCTATATTATCTTTAATTCTGACTCCAGCAGGCCAGGTTATTATTATCATATATTATGTATTCTATATTCTATATTATATTTTAGAGGCATCAGATTTCTACGCTTTTGATCCTTTTGTGGGTTTTTTTTTACGCTCTTAACCCAAAACACTAGCAGATGATATTAAAGCTGCTGCAGCAGATGATATTAAACCTGCAGCAGATGATATTAAAGCTGCTGCAGCAGATGATATTAAAGCTGCTGCAGCAGATGATATTAAACCTGCAGCAGATGATATTAAAGCTGCTGCAGCAGATGATATTAAACCTGCAGCAGATGATATTAAAGCTGCTGCAGCAGATGATATTAAAGCTGCTGCAGCAGATGATATTAAAGCTGCAGCAGATGATATTAAAGCTGCTGCAGCAGATGATATTAAAGCTGCTGCAGCAGATGATATTAAAGCTGCTGCAGCAGATGATATTAAAGCTGCTGCAGCAGATGATATTAAACCTGCTGCAGCAGATGATATTAAACCTGCAGCAGATGATATTAAAGCTGCTGCAGCAGATGATATTAAACCTGCTGCAGCAGATGATATTAAACCTGCTGCAGCAGATGATATTAAAGCTGCTGCAGCAGATATTAAACCTGCAGCAGATGATATTAAAGCTGCTGCAGCAGATGATATTAAAGCTGCTGCAGCAGATGATATTAAACCTGCAGCAGATGATATTAAAGCTGCTGCAGCCGATGATATTAAACCTGCAGCAGATGATATTAAAGCTGCTGCAGCCGATGATATTAAACCTGCAGCAGATGATACTAAACCTGCTGCAGCAGATGATATTAAACCTGCTGCAGCAGATGATATTAAACCTGCAGCAGATGATATTAAACCTGCTGCAGCAGAGGATATTAAACCTGCAGCAGATGATATTAAACCTGCAGCAGATGATATTAAACCTGCAGCAGATGATATTAAACCTGCTGCAGCAGATGACATTAAACCTGCAGCAGATGATATTAAACCTGCAGCAGCAGATGATATTAAACCTGCAGCAGATGATATTAAACCCGCAGCAGCAGATGATATTAAACCTGCTGCAGATGATATTAAACCTGCAGCAGCAGATGATACTAAACCTGCTGCAGCAGATGATACTAAACCTGCTGCAGCAGATGATACTAAACCTGCTGCAGCAGATGATACTAAACCTGCTGCAGCAGATGATATTAAACCTGCTGCAGATGATATTAAACCTGCTGCAGATGATATTAAACCTGCTGCAGCAGATGATATTAAACCTGCTGCAGATGATATTAAACCTGCAGCAGATGATATTAAACCTGCTGCAGATGATATTAAACCTGCAGCAGCAGATGATACTAAACCTGCTGCAGCAGATGATACTAAACCTGCTGCAGCAGATGATACTAAACCTGCTGCAGCAGATGATACTAAACCTGCTGCAGCAGATGATATTAAACCTGCAGCAGCAGATGATACTAAACCTGCAGCGGATGATACTAAACCTGCTGCAGCAGATGATATTAAAGCTGCAGCAGCAGATGATATTAAACCTGCAGCAGCAGATGATATTAAACCTGCAGCAGCAGATGATATTAAACCTGCAGCAGCAGGCCAGGTGAGATGAAATGAACTCTGTTTGTTCCCCCAGTGACCTGATGGGGGCCCTGAGCCAGACATTGAACCACACTGAGCAGACTGTGGACCAGCTGCAGGAAGAGGACTCGGCTGCAGGAAGTAAACTGGGCTCTGTGACGGCGGACGCTCAGAAACTGGAGCGCATGGTTCTGGAGCTGCTGGACCAGGTCCAGTTCATCAAGAACTCCAACATCAGGGGTGAAAAAAAAACACTTCCTGTTCTGTAAAATTACTTCCTGTTCTGTAAAACTACTTCCTGTTCTGTAACATCAGGGCCACGTTCAGCCCCGACAAACTGTGGCAGACCATTTATTTAAACTGAAACGGGGGGGCATTGAACACCCTTACACCCCTTTTTATTACCACGAGTTTACAGACACGTCTCTGCTGATTGGCTGTCACCTGGGACACAGCCAACAAACCAGACAGGTCTTTGCTGATTGGCTGTCAGCTGGGACAAAGCCAATGAGCAGAGAAAATTACTCAAATGTTCCAAGGAAATGTGCTGTTCAACACGGTAACCATAGCATACCATTGAACGTTCCCCAGAGGTGAGAACCGTTTTTATTCTAGTCTCACGGTCAACGATTAAATTTTAAACTGGGCCAGAGTTTATAACCACTAACTACTCAAGGTCCCCTTACTCACTTAATGCAGAAAAAGTCAGTTAAAGTATTTAAAGCAAGCTGACGAAATGGACAAAAATAGACGTTGCACGTGTCGGACCACAGAAGGTTTAGTGCTAACTCTGGGGGCTTGAAGTGTAAGCCAATCACTGGAGCCAGGATGATGTCAGGTGGCAGATCTCAAACAAGGGCTGACACCATATATCATTTAGTACAAGTAGAACCAGTTCTTCATCTCCAGTGGATTTCCTGGGATCAATACATTGCAATGCTTCCAAAACATTAGGGCGACATCTCCACTGCTACTGATCTCATCTGCCACGTTTATGGCAGTTTATGTTTGGAGATAATTGACTCCAACAGATGTAGAGTGGATGTTACTGTGGAAAAAGCTCGGTTATTAAACTTTCTGCGACATTGTGTCTTTAATGGAGTATTTCATGGAGTATTTCTTAACCATGCTTTAGGTCAATGAGCACTATTTCCTAAATCAAAGAGTTTAGTATCCGGTTCAGCTGGGTTAGGAGATTTTATTAATATTGATTATGGATGAACATCTTTAGTAGACTTTAAATAAAGTTTTCTTCATCTGACCTGTACTTCCTGTGTGTTGCCAGGGGCGACGGACAGCGTCACTAAGTACTTCCTGCAGTCTCAGGCGTCTGAAGCTCGAGCCAACGCCTCCACCATCGAGGCTGGCGGCGCCGTGGAAACCTCAGGCGCTTTACGGCAACTCACTGAGGACAAACTGAACCGAACCAGAGAGGAGTTCCTGAGGAGACACACTGAGCATGCTCAGAAGCTCGATGACCTGGCGGGAGAGCTGCAGACTCTGGACCAATCAGAGATAAGCCACAAGGTGCCACATATCTTCCTGTTTTTATTATTTCTACAAGGAGCCAGATTATTGTATGTTTTGTTGTGTTTATAACATATAAAGTTAGTTCCCTAACCAGTTTGTAATAGTTACGCTGGATGTGAACAAACATTCAGACAGAAAATGATTCAAACTAAATACCTGACAGTGACCACATACGGATTGAGGCCGTGTAGATGATCTATGATCTATATAAAAATATTTTATGAACTAAACAGATCCAACCTTTATTTCCGGTCTATCCTGGTTCTCTCAGACCTGTGGCAGTCCATCCTCGGGTCAGGACTCGTGCTCGTCCTCTCCCTGCGGCGGTCTGGGCTGCGTGGACTCAGAGGGTCGGACTCGGGTGTGGCGGTGAAGGGTGTGATGGCGTTGTGACGAAGGCCGACAGCGTCTGGAGGCAGGCCCGAGACTCTGAACAGGAAATCATCAGCGCCATGGAGGAAGTGGAGAAACTCTCCAAGATGGTGAGTCTGGTCCTGGTCTGTTCTGAACCGTGGTGTCTATCTCCACAGTGCTATGGAGTAAGGGCTGGCTACACCACAGATGCATTCTGGGATTCTGAGTTGTTTACATTTCTTTAAACCAATCCCAACAGTCCTGGGTGGTGCTGAGCTCCAGACGCAGTGACGGTGTCTCTGCTAAATAGTCTCAGGAAAGAACTGGTTCTGGTGGAACTAAGGAAAACTCCTCATCCAATATTAAATGAAGTTAACTGTTGACACAATACAGTAACATGAGCTATTTAAATTAGATGATACATGATTAAACCTGATTGGCTCTTACCAGTAGCCTGGTTGACACCAGACCCTTCTCAGCTGTAACTGAGAGTGGGGGGGGTCTGGGGAAGCTTCATTCACAGTGCATTTCCAAAGGGGCGTCACCAACGGACGCCGTTCAAATGCCTCTGGGCGCAATTGGAAATAGTCCTTCAACCAGTCAGACTAAAAATCCATGTGACGTAGCAGCGACAGCGGCTTCAACGGGTTCGGTGGCCGCCATGTTGAATGTAAACAAGAAGCTGCTTGCCATTAGCCTCGTGAGACCGTCCTGATCTCGCGAGCTCCAGTATTCCACTCGCAGATCAGTCTGGCATCTTGAGGCAGAGAAAATTTGGAGCCGTTAGCCACTTGACCGGGCCAATCAGCGTTGGTTTTGAGGCGGGTTAGGTGGTGATAGACAGATGGTTTATCCAATCAGCTAACCAGTATTTTCAGACAGCGGTCTGGGAACCTGAAATGGTGCCTTTTATTCCTAAATTCTCGTTACACAAACGGCAAATATCCTTTACCGACATGTTGCTTGCTTGCTGAGCTAACGAGCTATGCTTTGCCTGCAGCAGCAGGGGCGGGCTTGTGGTTGTATTTTCATACGCTTCGTGGATCTGATTGGTTGATTTGGCCCATCTATCACCAACATAGGTGATAGACAGATGGTTCATCCAATCAGCTAACCAGTATTTTCACCCCTTTCCAAAAGTTCTCCAACGGAAAGTTCCCAGATGGATATGCCGAGCAAATGCGAAGCGATCCATCTGGCGGAGTCAGGTTAGCTTGCCATCGCTGCACTATCGTCATCGTGTAAAGCCCGCCTCCACGGTTGTGATTGGTGCCTCAATTTGGAGAAATTAGAAATGGGCTTGACTGGGCTCTTGGCCAGACAGACTTGTAGAACAAATCTCAAATTTGCCGGAAGTTCATCAGTGTTTCCCCAGGCTTTCTTACCAGTGTATCTCTGTGTGTACTTCGTCCACAGCAATCCCACCAATCAGTCCCAAAACCTCCCATTAAGAGAGGAAATGATCTAACATATTCTTTATAAAACCTCCCAGTTAGAGAGGAAATGATCTAACATATTCTTTATAAAACCTCCCAGTTAGAGAGGAAATGATCTAAACGTATTCTTCAGAACTTGATATTTCAGCATGTAGCTCTCTAGCTACAAGATTGATGTTGTTTCCTGAAAAGAACAGACTTTGTGAATGGAAACACACAGAGAGAGGACAGTTATCCTGGAAATGTTCTTCTTTTGATCCAGACTCAAGCTGGATCTGACTGGTCCTGGTCTGGATCTGGTTCAGGTGTTCTCAGCAGTGTTTTGTCTGCAGGTGTTGGAGGCAAAACTGAAAGCAGACGAAGCAAAGCTTAGCGCTCAGGACATCATGATGAAGTCCAACAGAACCAAACAGAAAGTCCAGCAGAGCAACGAGGAGCTGAGAGGCCTCATCAGACAGATCCGAGACTTCCTCACAGGTACGCCTCTCACTTCCTGTTCATCAAAGAGACTTCCTCACAGGTACGCCTCTCACTTCCTGTTCATCAAAGAGACTTCTCCTGAGATCAGAGGTTTGGAGTCCCTGAGTCTGATATTCTGCAGCAGAATGGTCTGTATTGTCAGATATGTTTCAGAGGACGCTGCCGTTTCAGTGTGTTGTTTGTGTTGTTTCAGAGGACGCTGCAGACCTGGAGAGCATCGAGCTAGTTGCTAACGAGGTTCTGGCCATGCAGATGCCGAGCACGCCGGCTCAGCTGCAGAACCTGACCGAGGAGATCCGGCAGAAGCTGGGAGAGCTGGGACACGTGGAGAACATCCTGCAGCAGAGCGCCGCTGACATCCAGAGAGCCCAGAACCTGCTGGACCAGGCCCGCACAGCCAGGTATATATATATATATATATATATATATATATATATATATATATATATATATATATATATATATATATATATATATATTAGGGCTGTCAAAATGAACACGTTAGTTTGTTTACTTCATGTGGCGGCTGAGAAACGTAATACGTCTCCATAAGAGCAGGCGGCGCTACTCTAGGAGGGACTTACCTGATTGAAGTAGGCCTACGGGCCAGTCAAGAGTTTAAACATGGACCAGTAAGATCCCAAAAGAGAAAAAAGATGATGTGTTAGAATCCAGAAATGAATGAGCACGGGCTATAAACGGGACCGAGTACTAGTTGCGACATGTTGTCTCGTCAGGAGAGATGCGCCACCGGTAAGCTGCTGTTTCGCTACACTGAGCTGCGGTGTAAGTTTGTTCGTCTGTGCTGCCGATATGTACGTGCGCGATTTGTTTGCTTGATAACTGTTAAGTTGGTCACGCTGATAAAACCTTATTTGCAGTCTGATGTTTAACGCTGTCGACTCGATAGTATCCGTGACTATATTCCAGTAAATGTTTGAAATTGGTGCGTCTCACTGTCACACAAGCTACTTCCTGGTTGCGGTGCTGGAAGGGAAATGTAGTCAATCGCTTTACATTGGTAATGGATTGCTGTGCACAGCGTCGCTATCTAAAACTACACTCAATGTTTTCACTTTAGGCCAACATACACCTTTGTGGTTTTGGGTTACTGGTTTAATGTATAACATTGATATTGATGTGCATTTCTGTGTTTAGATATATGTGCTTTGCTTAGTCATGCAGATTAAACACTATGTATATTATAATATTAATTATATATATATATATATATATATATATATATATATATATATATATATATATATATATATATATATATATATATATATATATATATATACACATTTGTATATTATTCAGAATATGGTATATTAGGTATGTGGCTAATATTGGGCGTGGTGACAAAAATCTGCTCTCAAGTCGGACAGTTTCTAGCCGTTTCAGCAGCCTTCAGCAGGACTAAATAAGCCAAATTGTTGCTGCTGTTGTTCTGAAAGATATTAAACATTCTGAACTTAGCAGAACCTTTCCTTGTTTGTTTTCTCTTCATATTTGCAAAGTTAAGTGATTTAGCATTTAAATATCCATTACTACAAGCTTCAGTCGCAATTTAAATTAACAACACACACAAATTGTGCGATTAATTAGTTAATTTTTGTAATCGATTGACAGTCTCTATATATATATATATATATATATATATATATATATATATATATATATATATATATATATATATATATATATATATATATATATATATGTATATATGTGTGTGTATGTATATGTATGTATGTATATATATATATGTATATATATATATATATGTATATATATATATATATATTATATGTATGTATGTATATGTATATATATATATATATGTATATATATATATATGTATATATATATATATATATATATGTATGTATATATATATATATATATGTATATATATATATATATATATATATGTATATCATTGACAGCTAATATATATATGTATATATATATATATATATATATATATGTATATATATATATATGTATATATATATATATATATATATGTATGTATATATATATATATATATGTATGTTAGGGCTGTCAATCGATATATATATATATATGTGTATGTAATCGATTGATAGCCCTATATATATATATATATATATATATATATATATATATATAAATATATTCATATAAATATACCCATATACATCCAAAGAGCCCAGAACCTGCTGAACTAGGCCCGCAGGTCCAGGTGAGTCCAGCCTGTAGATGCACACAGCCAGCTCTGTCTGTTTCACTCAGGAACCTCAACACGTGAAATCTGTCAGTGACCCTTGTCAAATTAAAACGATGGCCTTAATGTTCAGTACCAGCCTGTAATAAAGTGACTTCCTGTGTTTCTTCTTGTTTGTCAGCGAGGAGGCGGCGTATGTGAAGGACTCTGCAGAGAAGGTGAAGAAATCTCTGGAAGAAGCTCAGAGGGCTCAGAGCGCCGCCAGCAGCGCCATCCAGCAGGCTGCCACTGACATCCAGAACACCAACACCCTGCTGTCCTCCGTCAGTATATATATATATATATATATATATATGTATATATATATATATATATGTATGTATATGTGTATGTATGTATGTATGTATGTATGTATATATATGTGTGTATATATATCTGTGTGTATATATGTATGTATGTATATATATATATGTGTGTGTGTGTGTGTGTGTGTGTGTGTGTGTATGTATATGTATGTATATATATATGTATATGTGTGTGCGTGTGTGTATATATATATATATATATATATATATATATATATATATATATATATATATAAAAATATATATATAAAAATGTGTGTGTTCAAGTAAAGGTAACGTGTCTGTATTGCGTTCATGTGACGCGTGTTGTGTTCAAGTGAAGGTAACGAGTCTGTATTACGTTTAGGTGAAGGTAACATGTCTGTATTGCATTCAGGTGACACGTGTTGCGTTCAGGTGAAGGTGATGTGTCTGTATTGCGTTCAGGTGAAGCGTGTTGCATTCAGGTGAAGGTGACGTGTCTGTATTGCGTTCAGGTGAAGGTAACGTGTCTGTGTTGCGTTCAGGTGGAGATGGAGACAGCAGATGCAGAGCTAAAGCTCTCTAACGCCACCCAGAGGCTGCAGAGACTGGAGCAAGACATGACGCTGCTGAGAGACAAGGGTCTGAACGTCTCTGCGAGCGCCGAGCAGACCAATCAGGATGCAGCGAGCATCAGACAGATGGCAGACGAGCTGAAGAAGGTGAGTTAACATCTAACTCAGACAAACATTAGACTAGTGAATCACAAAGGAACCAAATCTGTCAAGCTTCCTCTTTTAAAGTGGCTATGAGAAGATGCTGCATCTTCATAAAAGTGATAATTTTTTTCACCGTCGACCAGTTCAGATTTTTGTAATGGTCAGGATCAGGATGTGTTCTTGGCTAAACTTTGAATAAGATCAGTTTCTTCTGATCCTTTTGAAGCGTTGTGATGATCTGGTTGACCAGGAGATGGCAGCAGAATCAAACTCTAGACTCCAGAAGAGTGGGTCTGAAAGTCTTTCATCTACCTTGGTGAGGGCTTTTAAAGTGATGGTTCGGAGTAATTTCACCCTAGGCTCCTTTGCACCATGACCTCGAGCCAAACACCCCCCCCAGAAGCTTTTTTCAGCTGGGTCTAGCATTGGGAGAGTTAGCGTAGCAGCGTTATCAGCTTAATAGCTTAGCGCGGGGCTAATGGACCCACGTTTGTATCTGGTAAATGACCCCACTAATAATGCCCGAAATGATACCAAACGTCTACAGTAGTACATATAGGTTATGTACTCATAAAACGATGGATTGGAAAGTTTGTAAGTACACCAGAAGTTTATGAACACTTGCCTGCTGGCTTCTGCTCTCTGCTGTTGTTGCTGCTGTGAGACGAGTGCTTAGGGCTGTCTACAAATTACTACACCGAAAAGAGATGCAACAAAAATATTTTTTAATTTAACTTTTTTTTTTTTTACTAAGTGCTGTGGTATAACTAGCAGGAGACAAGTAATAATTGAGGTAAGTTTGGAGACATTACCTTATTTAATCATTAAATTAATGAATATTTTTGTTGTATCTCTTTTCGGTGTTGTAATTTGTAGACGGTCCCTAAGCACTCGTCTAACTGCAGGTAGCAGCAGCAGCAGAGAGCAGAAGAGAGCAGGCAAGTGTTCATAAACTTCTGGTGTACTTACAAACTTTCCAATCCATCGTTTTATGAGTACATAACCTATATGTACTAGTGTAGACGTTTGGTATTATTTCGGGCATTATTAGTGGGGTCATTTACGAGATACAAACGTGGGTCCATTAGCCCCTGCGCTAAGCTATTCAGGTGATAACGCTGCTACGCTAACTCTTCCAATGCTAGACCCAGCAGAAAAAAAGCTTCTGGGGGGTGTTTGACTCGAGGTCATGGTGCAAAGGGCCCTAGGGTGAAATTACTCCGAACCATCACTTTAAAGTCCTATTTCCACCTGATAATAAAAGAAGTCTGAAACACAACTAGGATATTTTACTTCAGCAGTTATATGAACTCTTCAACTTTAACCAAAAAAGCCTGGAGACCTTTTAGTTTTACAACCAAACAGATCAGATGAACACGCTGTTTCTGAAGTGTGTGTGTGTGTGTGTGTGTGTGTGTGTGTGTGTGTGTGTGTGTGTGTGTGTGTGTGTGTGTGTGTGTGTGTGTGTGTGTGTGTGTGTGTGTGTGTGTGTGTGTGTGTGTGTGTGTGTGTGTGTGTGTGTGTGTGTGTGTGTGTGTGTGTGTGTGTTTAGGATCTGGACTCGGAGCTGAAGGATAAGTACGCCACAGCAGAGAAGCTGATTGGTCAGAAGGCAGGGGGTGTGGCAGAGGCCAAGAAGAGAGCGGAGTCTCTGCAGCAGGAAGCTAAACAGCTGCTGCTGAAAGCCAGCGACAAGCTGCAGCTTCTCAAAGGTGACATCATCACAGTGAAATCATCACAGTGACATCATCACTGCTCCTGTCTCCACAGAGTCCTGATGTAAAGCAGTGAGAGTCTCATTAGAAGCGGTGTGAAACCATTCGTTAGCTAGCATGAACCATCGTTAGCTTGTCAGCCGGCTAACGTTATACACACAGCTAGTTAGCATTCTTAACGGATACCATGTTTCATTGTAAATTTAGCTAACTGTTTATTTGTCATTTTGTAAGTGGGTCACATTATTGTCCCTGGTCAGGTGTCTTTGGCGTTTCGTCGTAGGCGGGGCTAAGCTCCGGACGGAGCCACGGTGCCTCTGCTTAATAGTCTCAGGAAGGAACTGGTTTTGGTGTAACATGTGTACGTTCAAAAGTAGTTTTAGTCGTGCAACAGAAAACTCAGATTGGACAGATAGTCTATCTGGGATATCGTATATGTGAATGGCTTTAACCAAACACACACAAAAATACTTTTAAACTACGGTAGTTATTGTTTAATTACACACTGGAACAGGAAAAAGCCCAGTGTTCAAACAAAACAAAACCTTTAAAAAGTAAAAGTATAAAAAGCTAAATAAAAATATAAAATAAAAAGTACAATAATTGTGTCCAAGATGCAGTGGACTGCAAGTATAAAACAGCAGACAATACTCAAGTACTTATAATTAAAACCGTACAGCTCTCAGTGGATTGGCCTCATCTGAAATTTCATCCAGCACTCTTATTACTGCAGTCAGCCGGTCCATAAGGTTTCTACATGCAGCATAGGGACAGGCACATCTAGTGTCACTTAGCGTTGTTAGTTTTTTTTGGTGCCCCCCTGAACATTTCTTTTTGAACATCCATCAACTTAATGTGAACATATGAATGTGTACAGCCTTTCCAGCAAAGTGAAAAAGCATGCAGCTTCTGGGACATTTTTTACACTGTCCACAATGACAAGAACATTGTGCCCTGCAGTGAACATAAAACGCATATTTAGTAACTTCCTTAACCCTTGTTTGGAGCCCAGAGCACCTGCCACTCATGACTGCAGCCCCATGATGGCTTTGGTCCACCAGATTCTCTTTTTATTCCAGTCCATACTTTTCCAGACATTACATTTTCTCTGTCAAACTGGCTGCATCTGAGTGTTCTGCTTTCTGGTACCCAAGGAAGCTCTCCATAACCACACCATTATAATAATATCTCACGACCAGAGAAAGCTGCTCCCTAACCCTGATCTGGCATGTACACCGAACCCACTGTCTTTGGAAGTGGCCTTCTTCCAGTTAGAATAGCTATTTTCTGTTGTGAATACACAGATTATTTCAATGTGCAAAATGTCTGCATGCAAAGCACTATGCTGCATCTCTAGACTGGGAATATTCCAGCCATGGCCGAGAACTGTACCACTCCCTGTGGAAGCTTTTTTTTGCTGCTCAATGTTGTGTTTCTGGGAATATATATATATATATATATATATATATATATATATATATATATATATATATATATATATATATATATATATATATATATATATATATATATATATATATATATATATATCTCTTCCTCTCTGTCATCTTCCTCCTCCTGATCACTCCCTGCCTCTGTCCCTCTGGAGCCTCCTCTTCATCCCTCACTGAGTCTTCTTTTTTCTCATCTCCTTAACTTATTTCCTTGTCTCCTTCACTTATTTCCTCGTCTCCTTCTGTGGTCTTCTCCTGCTCTGACCGTCCTGGTCTCTCTAGTTTACTGCCTTCTTCTTCATTTCCCTCATTCTCTTCCTCCTGTGTACTTTTTCAGATCTAAAGTGATTGTGTGTGTTGTGTCTGTGTGTTTCAGATCTAACGTGATTGTGTGTGTTGTGTCTGTGTGTTTCAGATCTAACATGATTGTGTGTGTGTTGTCTGTTTCAGATCTAACGTGATTGTGTGTGTTGTCTGTGTTTCAGATCTAACGTGATTGTGTGTGTTGTGTCTGTGTTTCAGATCTAACGTGATTGTGTGTGTTGTGTCTGTGTTTCAGATCTAACGTGATTGTGTGTGTTGTGTCTGTTTCAGATCTAACGTGACTGTGTGTGTTGTGTCTGTGTGTTTCAGATCTAACGTGATTGTGTGTGTTGTGTCTGTGTTTCAGATCTAACGTGATTGTGTGTGTTGTGTCTGTGTGTTTCAGATCTAACATGATTGTGTGTGTTGTCTGTGTTTCAGATCTAATGTGATTGTGTGTGTTGTGTCTGTGTTTCAGATCTAACGTGATTGTGTGTGTTGTGTCTGTGTTTCAGATCTAACGTGATTGTGTGTGTTGTGTCTGTGTGTTTCAGATCTAACGTGATTGTGTGTGTTGTGTCTGTGTGTTTCAGATCTAACGTGATTGTGTGTGTTGTGTCTGTGTGTTTCAGATCTAACGTGATTGTGTGTGTTGTGTCTGTGTGTTTCGGATCTAACCTGATTGTGTGTGTTGTGTCTGTGTGTTTCAGATCTAACGTGATTATGTGTGTTGTGTCTGTGTGTTTCAGATCTAACGTGATTGTGTGTTGTGTCTGTGTGTTTCAGATCTAACGTGATTGTGTGTGTTGTGTCTGTGTTTCAGATCTAACGTGATTGTGTGTGTTGTGTCTGTGTGTTTCAGATCTAACGTGATTGTGTGTGTTGTGTCTGTGTTTCAGATCTAACGTGATGTTGTGTCTGTGTGTTTCAGATCTAACGTGATTGTGTGTGTTGTGTCTGTGTGTTTCAGATCTAACGTGATTGTGTGTGTTGTGTCTGTTTGTTTCAGATCTAACGTGATTGTGTGTGTTGTGTCTGTGTTTCAGATCTAACGTGATGTTGTGTCTGTGTGTTTCAGATCTAACGTGATTGTGTGTGTTGTGTCTGTGTGTTTCAGAGCTGGAGAAGTCTTACGAAGACAACCAGCGGACTCTGGATCTGAAGGCGGAGCAGCTGGTGCAGCTGGAGGCCGCCGTGAAGAAACTGCTGCAGGACATCAGCAACCAGGTGTCTGTCTACAGCACCTGTCTGTTCTAGGGTCAAAGGTCACCTGTCTGTTCCAGGGTCAAAGGTCAGCTGGGTTAAAGATACAGGAAACAGACTTTAACCTGTTCCCTGCAGCCAATTACAACATACTGTATGTTAACAGAAATATTAGACTCTGGAGTTTGAAAGGAACCAAAGATTTAGTTTTTAATGGAACCACTCCGTCAAACATATAACATGTTTTCATAAGTTCTAGATAATCACGTTTTCAAACATTTACTCACAGAGATAAAGGAACCATTGAAAGATGTTATAAAACCAGATGTGATTGGTTTGAACTGGATGGATTTAATTGGCTTATTGGTTTGAAGTGGATGGATTTCATTGGCTGGTTCATCAGATGAATGTCTTTGTGAATGTAATTTGTTTCCACTTTAACCAAAAGTTTAAAGTGAATGTTTAAACCGTGTGACTGCAACTTTTTTACTTCCTGGTTTTGTATTTTCTGTAGTTCTTTTCTACTTTCTGGTTTTGTATTTCCTGTAATTCTTTTCTACATGACCAAAGCTTTGAACCAAAATTATTTTTAATAAACCCGTCCAGTTAAAATCACACAGTGCACGGCTCTTTCTTTTATGTTTAATACCAATTAATAAGTCTGCAAAATGTCTGTTTATAGTAGAGTCTGTCCTCCCCTGAAAGACTCCCCCATCAGTGGTTTGTTCCAGTATCATTTTGACCTTTATTTAGGTCTGTAGTGGTGGAGCCCTCTAGTGGTCGTAGTAGTTCTGACCTATATTTAGGTCTGTAGTGGTGGAGCCCTCTAGTGGCCGTAATACTTCTGACCTATATTTAGGTCTGTAGTGGTGGAGCCCTCTGGTGGCCGTAGTAGTTCTGACCTATATTTAGGTCTGTAGTGGTGGAGCCCTCTGGTGGCCGTAGTAGTTCTGACCTATATTTAGGTCTGTAGTGGTGGAGCCCTCTGGTGGCCGTAGTAGTTCTGACCTATATTTAGGTCTGTAGTGGTGGAGCCCTCTAGTGGCCGTAGTAGTTCTGACCTATATTTAGGTCTGTAGTGGTGGAGCCCTCTAGTGGTCGTAGTAGTTCTGACCTATATTTAGGTCTGTAGTGGTGGAGCCCTCTAGTGGTCGTAGTAGTTCTGACCTATATTTAGGTCTGTAGTGGTGGTGCCCTCTAGTGGTCGTAGTAGTTCTGACCTATATTTAGGTCTGTAGTGGTGGTGCCCTCTAGTGGTCGTAGTAGTTCTGACCTATATTTAGGTCTGTAGTGGTGGTGCCCTCTAGTGGTCGTAGTACTTCTGACCTATATTTAGGTCTGTAGTGGTGGTGCCCTCTAGTGGTCGTAGTACTTCTGACCTATATTTAGGTCTGTAGTGGTGGAGCACTCTAGTGGTCGTAGTAGTTCTGACCTATATTTAGGTCTGTAGTGGTGGAGCCCTCTAGTGGTCGTAGTAGTTCTGACCTATATTTAGGTCTGTAGTGGTGGAGCCCTCTAGTGGTCGTAGTAGCTCTGACCTATATTTAGGTTAGTAGAGGTGGAGCCCTCTAGTGGTCGTAGTAGTTCTGACCTATATTTAGGTTTGTAGTGGTGGTGCCCTCTAGTGGCCGTAGTAGTTCTGACTGGAGCAAAGCAGGAAGTAAGGTGAGGAAGTATAGGAGCGCCAAATGTCCTGGTAAGGAGGCAGGTTGGGGGGGGAGTCAAACTAACAGAGGACTTTCCCCCAGGAGACCGGGGTTCATGTCCTGTTTGAAAAGAAAAGGAGGGTCTGGCTAGTCCACACAGCATTCCTGGATGGGAGAAAAACATGCTCTGGTTTATTGGCATTTCTTTAAACCAATCACAATCATCTTGGGCGGGGCTAAGCTCCGGACGGAGCCACGGAGCCTCTGCTAAATAGTCTCAGGAAGGAACTTATTTTGGTGGAACATGTGTATGTTCAAAAGTAGTTTTAGTCGTGCAACAGAAAACTCAAGATTGGACAGATAGTCTATCTAACTGTCTGGATTTACCCTGCAGAGATCTGAGGAGCAGTTAACCATAGTCCTCACAAATCCACCAGAGGTTAGAACGCCAACACAAAGACAAAGGAAGGGGATGGACATCTGGCTGAAAAGAGTGAAATCTGGCAACGGAGCAATCCCGAAAGTGGAATGTTGTGGAGATGGACTACCTTAAAATTGGCCAATCACAGGAGGGCCAGTGCCTCCTTGGTTTCTGCCCCAAGGTGTCAAAAGTCAGTGACATTCAGGCGAGCAGAAATCACCTTGGAGAGCAGAGTTTACCTGCGAAGTGCGTGTATGCCCTCCACCACTCGAACAGCAGACACTCGGGGCGCATGGAGGCTTATCTGTGAATGTGCCATTCTTTCCCTCTCCCAGTGTTTTGTGTCACACTCACAGCTGCCTGTACAACTCTTGTTGTGTTTAATTGGTGTAGAGAGTAATATCCTCGTGTATGAAATTATATAATTTTTTAGTCGGCATGTCTTATCGCATTCGCGAAATATGACATAAACTTGATGCCATAGGAACAAATGACCCATATACTGGGATGCTTTGGGGTGGTGGGGCTGAATGGGGGTTGTGGTTAGGGTTAGGGGTTACTCCGGATTTCCACAGCATGCATAACGGCTGCGGACCGGCTCCGCTCCACCGTCCGTCAATACCCACCAGGTCCGGATTTGTTGCAGCACGGCTGCGGCCATGACTGACAGCTGAAGTCAAGAGGACCCTCAAGTTTTCACGAATTCACGTAGAATAGAACCACAAAACCACCACCAGTTAGTTTCCATCCAGAGGAGTAGAGGGGGAACAGCTCTGTGCTGTGTTTTCAAGGTGTAGTGCAGGGAAAAATTATCCGCTGTGAGCATGCTGGATTTTATTTTGAAAATTAACCGGATATTTATTTTGTTTCTGTGCTCGACTTCCTGTCCCGCACTATCTGTCGTGTGCTGAATTGCTGCGGAGCTCTCTGGCGTCCGGCAAAAATAGAAGCTCTGCATACCTGCTGCCGATGGCTGCAGACCCCTGGAGCTGTGCTGGAGTCGGAATGCAGCCGTTATGCAGTCAGTGGAAATACACACAATGACTTTAATGGAACCTAATGACTCTGCAGCCGTTCCGCAGCCGTTCCGCATCTGGTGGAAATCCACGGTTAGGGTTAAGGGTTCTGTATATAAAGTGAGCTGTGAGGCTAAGGAAACACAAGCAGAGCTCAGAGACAGAACTGTGTGGGATCAGAAACCTTTCCAGAAAACACAGAGGACGATGAACTCAAAACTCAAGAGATTCTCATTTGCATGATATGTAATTTGAGGACAGTTGGCTGGAACAGAGCTGTTGGATGTTTGAACTGTGACGCACAAACACGTGTAGCAGCCAACAAGCACTTTATTATCATGAATGTATGTGTGTGAGTGTGTGTCTCAGCTGCACTGAGACAAATAAAGTTTTGAGTTTAAAGGGGGAACAGATGTGTTGCTGTCGATGTCTCTGTGACTTGTAGGCCATTATATAGTTTAATTTTATAAACTACATGTGTTTTGTGTGTAGAAATCTTAATGTGTAAAGTAACTAGTAACTAAAGCTGTAACACATGAATGTAGCAGAGTAACTAAAGTAACTAGTAACTAAAGCTGTACCAGATGAATGTAGTGGAGTAACTAAAGTAATTAGTAACTAAAGATGTAACAGATAAATGTAGTGGAGTAAAAAGTACAATATTTCTCTCTGAAATGTAGCGGAGTAGAAGTAGAAAGTGGCATGAAGAGAAAAGACTCATGTAAAGTACAAGTAGCTCAACATTTGGACTAAAGTACAGTCCTTAAGTAAATGTGCGAAGTTACTTTATAAAGTTTGGCAAGAAAACCTTACACCCAGGGCCTAAAGTTCATCTTTGGCCGCCAGCCAGTTGTTTTATTCATGTTTTGCCTCATGAAGGAGAAATAAAAAGCATGAGCTTCGTTCTAGAACTTGTTAAGAATTCACGTTAGTGCTGTCAAGGTATTAAAAAAAACACCTCATTAATGACTCTTAGGAGATATGTTTTATGTATTGATTCCCCCGTCACAGACAGTTATCATACAATGACTGACTCATGGTTGTTATTAACCCATTCAGCTCTTTGGGGAGCAGAGAAGACCACCAAACACCCAACCAGCTGGAGAATGTTTACAGATGACCGGATGATGATGTCTCCTCCACAGACCACCTTCTTCCAGATGTTCCTGGCTCTTCCTGGCTTTATTTCCCCTGATTCCAGCATAAAGCATCGAAAAAAGCAACACAAATGTGCCAAAATGCGACATGGATTAAAGCCTACGTATGGATTTTATTTGTTGAATTTAGCTCAGCTTTTAACACACACCAACATCATCTGCTTAACTCAAAACTGAAGCAGATGAGTGTCAACTCATTTTTTAATGAAATGTTATTTTTTTAACCCTTTTTAATCAACCGATAGCTCCCCAGTTCTTTTTACACTTTATACAAACAAATGTTCAATGTTTTAATTCTCTGACATCGCCATCCTCCACCTACTGTACAAAGACACAAACCCATCAGCATATTTTTCTGAACAGCAGAGACTATATTTTTAACGCTGCACATGTAAAGTTTCACTCATGGTTCTTCTCCATGCAGAGCTTTCACCGTAGCCTACGTAAGTGGTCTGGGGTCTCATTTAGAAACGTGGCGTATGCACAAAACGGGGCTGAAAAGGTGCGTACGCCACTTCCCACGCAAAGGTTGTGATTTATAAAAAACAAAGTTGACGGGAGAATGTTCTCTACGCAAACTCTGACCCATGCGTACGCACATTTTGGAGACAATGGGACTTGGCAATGCAGATGGTGAGGTGGTAAACTGAAGTCAATTCAATTTTTCAATTCAATTTTATTTATAGTATCAAATCATAACAGAGTTATCTCGAGACACTTTACAGATAGAGTGGGTCTAGACCACACTCTATAATTTACAAAGCCCCAACAATTACAGTAATTCCCTAGAGAGCAAGCATTAGCAGTGGCTATTGCGAGGAAAAACTCCCTTTAGGAAGAAACCTCGGCAGACCCAGACTCTTGGTAGGAGGTGTCTGACGGGCCGGTTGGGGGTGTGATGAACAGTGGCAATAATAGTCACATTAAAAGATAGTGGAACAGTGACTTTGAAGGTAGTCGTTGTAGTTCATGTCATAGCAGGGCACATCGTGTCATACTGAGTAGTGCAGTCTCCTATACCGGATCCTGACTACTCTGTGCATATGAACATCACAGCAGGACGTTGCGGGATGAAACGTGGCGCTGCAGAGCATGGGTGGATGTGGCGGACGCAGTAGGACGCGGCTGGTCATTGCAGGGAATCGCAGAGCATGGCTCTGCGAAGAACAAACATAAGGACTCCGGGGAGTAAACTCCCCAGAGCTAGGTTAGTAACAAGCAGTTCTGGGACAGGATGCATACAAAAGGAAACAAATGAAAACATTGATGAGAGGCTGTACTGGCCTGCCTCCCTCTAGTCTCACTATATTATTGATTATATGATAAACAAATCTGATGACTACGAAGAGAAGCAGGTGGGCCGGGTTAGGCGGACGCTGCAACTCCTCACTTCTTAACTATAAGCTTTATCAAAGAGGAGAGTTTTCAGTTTACTCTTAAATGAGGTGACAGTGTCTGCCCCCCGAACCCAGACTGGGAGCTGGTTCCACAGGAAAGGAGCCTGGTAGCTGAAGGCTGTGGCTCCCATTATACTTTTAGAGACTCTAGGAACCACAAGTAACTCTGCATTCTGGGAGCGCAGTGCTCTAGTGGGACAATAAGGTACTAGGAGCTGTTCTAGATAGGATGGTGCTTGACCATTTAGGGCTTTGTAGGTCAGGAGAAGGATTTTAAAGTCAATCCTGAATTCTACAGGAAGCCAATGCAGAGTAGCTAAAACAGGAGAAATATGATCTCTTTTCTTAGTTCTCGTCAGAACACGCGCTGCAGCATTCTGGATCAGCTGGAAAGTCTTAAGGGACTTATTTGAGCAATCTGACAGTAGGGAATTAAAATAGTCCAGCCTGGAAGTAACGAATGCATGGACTAGTTTTTCAGCATCGTTTTGAGACAGGATATTCCTTATTTTGGCAATGATGAAAAAATGCTGTTCTCGATGTTTGTTTTAGATGGGCGTTAAAGGATAAATCCTATAATAATAATAAAAATAGCAGAAGTGCTGGAGGCCAGGACAACACCATTCAGAGTAGCTATATCTTTAGATAATGAAGTTCGGAGGTGTTTAGGGCCCAGCACAATAACTTCAGTTTTGTTACAGTTTAACATCAGAAAAGTATAGGTCATCCAGGATTTTATATCTTTAATACATGCTTGAAGTTTAGCTAACTGACTGGTTTCATCTGGTTTGATTGATAAGTATAATTGGGTGTCGTCCGCATAGCAGTGATAGTTAATTGAGTGTTTCCTAATGATATTACCAAGAGGAAGCATATATAAGGAGAATAAAATTGGTCCAAGCACTGAGCCTTGTGGAACGCCATGGTTAACTTTTGCGTACTTAGAGGATTTATCATTAACATTAACAAAATGAGATCGATCAGAGAAATAAGACTTAAACCAGCTTAGTGCAATTCCTTTAATTCCAGCTAAGTGTTCCAATCTCTATAACAGGATTGTATGGTCAATTGTGTCAAATGCAGCACTAAGATCTAGTAAAACAAGCATGGAGACAAGTCCTTTGTCTGCAGCAGTTAGAAGGTCGTTAGTAATTTTCACCAGTGCCGTCTCTGTGCTATGATTCTTTCTAAATCCTGATTGAAAGTCTTCAAATAAACTGTTACTATGTAGAAAATCACATAACTGATTAGCAACTACCTCCTCAAGGATCTTGGAGAGAAAGGGAAGGTTAGATATAGGTCTATAGTTTGCGAAGACCTCAGGATCGAGGGTGGGTTTTTTCAGAAGAGGTTTTGTCACAGCTACTTTAAATGACTGCGGTACATAACCTGTTAATAAGGACATATTGATCATATCTAGTAATGAAGTGTTAACCACAGGTAACGCTTCTTTGAGTAGTCTCGTTGGGATGGGGTCTAAGAGACAGGTAGATGGCTTAGCTGAAGATACCTTTACCATTAGTTGTTGAAGGTCTATAGGATAAAAGCAGTCTAAGTATATGTCAGGTCTAGTCGTTCTTTCTAGCAGTCCTGCGTTGAAAGGTGAACCGTTAGAAGTTGAGGGCAAAAGTTGATGAATTTTATCTCTAATTGTTATAATTTTATCATTAAAGAAGCTCATGAAGTCATCACTACTCAGAGCTAGAGGAATAGATGGCTCAGTAGAGCTGTGACTATCTGTCAGCCTGGCTACAGTGCTGAAAAGAAACCTTGGGTTGTTCTTGTTTTCTTCTATTAATGATGAGTAATAGTCTGATCTGGCATGTCTGAGGGCCTTCCTATAGGTTTTCAGACTGTCTTGCCAGTCCAAACGAGACTCTTCCAGTTTGGTGGAGCGCCATTTACTTTCAAGTTTTCGCGAGTTTTGCTTTAATTTACGAGTTTGGGAGTCATACCAAGGTGATAGTTTATACCAAGGTGCTAGTTTACCTCAGACTGCAGAGAGTAAATGTGGGAATAACGATTACTTTTAATATGTTCAAGTATTGATAGCTCAGTTGGTAGAGCAGGCGCCCATATATAGAGGTTCACTCCTTGACTCAGCTGGCCAGGGTTTGATGCCGACCTGCGGCCCTTTGCTGCATGTCATTCCCCCCTCTTTCTCCCTTTTCATGTATTCAGCTGTCCTGTCAATAAAGGCCTAAAAATGGCCAAAACCTTATCTTAAAAAAAAGAGAGATAAGATGAGTGGGGAAAACGGTGTCAATTGTAGCCTATATGTACAGTACAGGCCAAAAGTTTGGACACACCTTCTCATTCAATGTGTTTCTTTATTTTCATGACTATTTACATTGTAGATTCTCACTGAAGGCATCAAAACTATGAATGAACACATATGGAATTATGTACTTAACAAAAAAGTGTGAAATAACTGAAAACATGTCTTATATTTTAGATTCTTCAAAGTAGCCACCCTTTGCTTTTTTTGATAACTCTGCAAACCCTTGGTGTTCTCTCAATGAGCTTCATGAGGTAGTCACCTGAAATGGTTTTACCTTCACAGGTGTGCTTTGTCAGGGTTAATTAGGTGAATTGTTTCCCTTATTAATTAAAAAAGCAAAGGGTGGCTACTTTGAAGAATCTAAAATATAAGACATGTTTTCAGTTATTTCACACTTTTTGTTAAGTACATAATTCCATATGTGTTCATTCATAGTTTTGATGCCTTCAGTGAGAATCGACAATGTAAATAGTCATGAAAATAAAAGGAAACACATTCAATGAGAAGGTGTGTCCAAACTTTTGGCCTGTACTGTGTGTGTGTGTGTGTGTGTGTGTGTGTGTGTGTGTGTGTGTGTGTGTGTGTGTGTGTTATTTTAAAATGTTTATTTTGGTAAAGAATCCAGCGGTACTGTGGCCTTCCTGTATCAAGGCATTATTTATGTGTGCAGCTTGGAGTCTAAAACAAGGGGACAATAACATAATATATTGATCGTATTGTAACTGTAATCTTTGATGTAAAACATATTAGTCCCATTTAAAATAACTTTTGTTGTTGTTCATGTTGAGTAGAATCCTCTTAGCAGGAAGTCAGACATTTTGACATTTGAAGATGAACTGAAGCCAGACTGAAGTTCTCATTTAACTAACAATGAAATTATCTGTTCCTTTTCTCCCTCTCCCTCTAGAGTGTGTGTGATGAATGTTGGCAGGGATGTGTGTGTGTTGGACAATGCTTTCACTGTTTCCAGAAAATCAAATCGTAATGTTCCCATTAAGATATGTGGACAACAGGAAGTCTGTTCATGTGAAAGAAACAAGCTGCTGGGACTCTAAGTGTGTGTGTGTGTGTGTGTGTGTGTGTGTGTGTGTGTGTGTGTGTGTGTGTGTGTGTGTGTGTGTGTTTACTACGGTATGAACAGAGAGAAGAATGAAAGAGGGACAGAGACAGAGTTCAGAAATAAGAGCTGCAGTTGGAACAACATTACAGACGGGAGGAGCCAACCAGGGTGAAGATATAAACCAAGCCTTTAGAATATTCAAAATGAAATACCGTGAAGAGAGACAAGGAGAGGCAGATGACGAAAGACTTAACCAGAAAGACAGACTGACTGGTTAGAGAGACAGACTGGTCAGAGACAGACAGACAGACAGACAGCGAGGGCAGGTGAGACAGGTGGATGGCGAGGACAGACAGCTCCAGAGAAATGTCCTTGTTTGAGATGTGGAACCACAGGAAGGAGAGAGGAGAGCTGCTGCAGAGAGCCAATCAGCTGAGACTTGGTCCTTCACAGCTGTAAGTTTACCGTCTTGATGTTTTAACGTCAGCTGCTTTCTTCACAGCTGTAGGACTTGTTGATGCTTTAACGTAGAGATGAAGGTGTAATACAGTAGATTAGATTTCTGAATGTCGAAAGCGTGGAAAAAAAAACATTGAATGTTTTTTTTTAAATAGTGTAGAAAGTGTTTTGGTGTGTTACAGAACTTGTTTGACAAAAATTTTGTAAAATATTCTCTTTGCGTCCAGTGTGAACACAGTCGAAGGTTAAACAGCAGGGGCCTCATGTATAAAAGACTGCGCAGCTTTCATACCAGAAGATGGCGTACGGCCAAAACTTGAAAAGTACCTACGCACAGAAATATTCCCATGTATAAAACCGGTTGTACGCCAGGTCCTGCGCACCTTTCCTTTATACATCACAATCAACGTGAAATTGAGCTCACATGAATGAGTGACCGACCCCGCCTTGCCTCCTCCCATAAATGAATATGGAAATTACTATAAATGCGCCCCCGACGTCATTCTTTGTCCAATCACAATGGGTTATCCCGCTGCAGATGAAAAAAACAAACTTCACCGACTGAGGTTGAGGTGCTGATCACGGAGGTGGAGGCGAGAAAAAAATGTTCTGTTTGGAGGATTGTCATCTTGGATAAGAAATAAAAGAAAATGCCCAGAATGGCAAATGGTGACTGGGTGGTGAATGCACCGAACCCTGGCAGAAATAATAATAAAAAAAAGTCTAATGTCGAAGTGGAAATGAAGAGAATAGCAGCAGCACCACACCAGTTACAGAACAACATGCATCTCAGTGTCAGTCCAAATTACGCACAATAAGCAGTTTGAACTCACTGATGTAATGCCATTTATTTATTTTCTAAGTGTTAGTAGCTCAGTGAAACTGAGTCCAGTGCGAGGGAGACCTGACTCAGAGGAGGAGAGGTTAATGAGGCCAGCGTCTCCACGGTGACGGCTGAGCCACGCATGGATGAAATAATGAAATAGTAAATAGTAAGGGTGTGTAAAGATTAAAACGTGACGAGATTTCTCGTCGACGTGAAAAGAGTGAAAGAGCGACAGACAAGACGAACACAATATGTAAACGTTGTAAGAAAGAAATGCCGTACTACTAACTACTGCACCCGCGAGTCGTCGGTGCAGTAGTTAGTAGAGAGCTGTGGTGGTGCTGTAAGTGTTTTTGCATAGTGCTCGTGTTAGCCACGGTATACAGTATTTTTTTCTTACAATGTTTACATATTGTGTTCGTCTTGTCTGTCACTCTTTCGCCGTTTATTATTTCCGCAGAAAAACCAAAATGTTGCCACACAAATGATTTAAAAGTGGCAGGGGGATTTTCAATAGTTATTCCACGCTCCATCACGCTGACATCACATCGCCTCACGAGACAGCTTTTCACCTCGACGAGAAATCTTGTCTCGTTCTCGTGAACCCAATCTCGTGATGTGTTTCGTCTCGTGGAGTAAGCGTCTCGTCACACGCCTAGCTTGTAACCTTGGTTCTCTGAGTAAAGACTATTTTTCCCAGTCATATTTCTTAACTGAAGTTTTCTTTAAATTAGTGTTAAAATCGCGTCTCGCTCTCGTGACCCCAATCTCGTGTCTCGTCTTGTCTCGTGAGCGAATGTCTCGTCACACCCCTGGTAAATAGGACTACAGTAACAGAAATATGTGCAGAATTAAGACAGTCAAGACGGCCCAGTGTTTGGTGGACCGGGTACACCTTGTTCACTTAATAGCCTACAAATCATCCACGGGATCAGTTGCGCATCACATGAGTTAGCCCCCCCGATACAGCGTTTGTTCCTGTTCATGTCTGAGCCTCAGCAACTAAAGACTCAGACACTATTGAATTTTACGTGCCGATTATTTTGTTGCCAGTAAGATATTTCATCTATGGGGAATACAGAGGATGACTGAAAGTATTTTCTAAGTGGATTTATCATTTATTTCCCGTCCTCATGTTTAACAGAGATTAAGTAGCCTGTGAATTAAACAGTTGATAGTGTGAAAGATGTGAAACATTAACCACATACATGATCAAACTTTTATGACATATCAGCAGATATATATTTCATAGACATCACAGATGTATGCCAGTAACCATCGTGGTAACTTTATTTTGTAATGTTTCTTGATTTTCGGCACTCTTCAGTTAGAATTCGCCACGTTACAGAGCCAGAAAAGACTTTGCGGATGGCCCGCACATTCTCACGGCTGCTCAACAGTTTGCGTGACGGCCCGCACATTCTCACATCAAGTTAATTTTTTATACATCACAAAGTGTATGTGAAAACCAGCATACGCAAGTTTTCGTGCATACTCAACATTTATAAATGAGGGCCCAGATCTCTCTAGTAAGGCAAGGCAGCTTTATCTGTATAGCACATTTCAGCAACAGGGCAATTCAAAGTGCTTTACATAAAACATTAAAGAGCAGTTAGAAAACGATTAAAAAACAAATTAAAACATTAAAAGACAAGAATAAAATTGACAGTGCAGTGTAAGAATTTAAAGAACTGAGAGATAAATTACGTGAATAAAAGTTACAGAGCAGTATAAGAAATTAAACATTAAAGAGCAGTTATCGAGTGTCATACAGTGTCATCAATGCCATTTCAGTATAACAATTGAACAGTTATTTAAAGAAAGGCAACATCAAAAAGATAGGTCTTTAGCTTTGATTTAAAAGAACTGAGAGTTGCTGCGGACCTGCAGTTTTCTGGGAGTTTGTGGAGCATAAAAACTGAACGCTGCTTCCCCCTGTTTAGTTCTGACTCTGGGGACAACAAATAGACCTGTCCCAGACGACCTGAGAGGTCTGGGTGGGTCATAGTGTAGTAGACCTTTCCCAGACCACCTGAGAGGTCTGGGTGGGTCATAGTGTAGTAGACCTGTCCCAGACGACCTGAGAGGTCTGGGTGGGTCATAGTGTAGTAGACCTTTCCCAGACTCTCCAAAAACAACCAACACAGTTTTTTCGTCATTTAATTTAAGAAAGTTCTGACACATCCAGTCATTAATTTGTTCAATGCACTTAGTCAGTTGTAGTATTGGACTATAGTCCCCTGGCGATAAGGTTATATACATTTGTGTGTCATCCGCATAACTATGGTAACTTATTTTATTGTTTTCCATAATTTGAGCAAGTGGAAGCATGTAGATGTTAAACAGGAGAGGCCCCAGAACTGAGCCTTGGGGAACTCCGCACGTCATATTTGTATGCTCAGATGTATAATTCCGTACAGACACAAAGTAGTCCCTATTCTTTAAATAAGACTCAAACCACTTTAGTACTGAGTAGTATTTATTGTTCTCCCCGTCTCCCACAGGACGCAGTTGCTAGGTGACAGTGGAGTCCGGGCAGCGCTGCAGAACACCAAGACGGCATCTCTGCTGCCACCGGTTGGTACGGAGGTCTTCAGACGCCTGACGCCGGCTTCACTGGCACAGATACAACAAGGCCTAGATGCCAGAGAGGAGGAGAAAAACAAAGAGGTACAGAACCTTTCATGCATGCTTTACATGCTGACTCATGCTTTACATGCTGACTCGTGCTTTATATGAATCTGAACCTACAATTAGTTACATTTTGGTTGCCATTTGTCGTGTTTAACATTTCAACCGACTCACAGGTCAGATGTTTTGACCTGTTGCTGACTAAAATGCCTGAAGAAGAAACACCTAAAAATATGACAGTAAATGTTTGAGATTTTCTGTTTGGATTTAAAGTGATGTTTCAGAGTAATTTCACCCTAGGGTCCTTTGCACCATGACCTCGAGCCAAACACCCCCTCAGAAGCTTTTTTCACCTGGGTCTAACATTGGGAGAGTTAGTGTAGAGTAGCGTTATCAGCTGGATAGCTTAGTGCAGGGGCTAATGGATCCACGTTTGTATCTCATAAATGACCCCACTAATAATGCCCGAAATAATACCAATTGCTACACTAGTACATATAGGTTACGTACTCATAAAACGATGGATTGGAAAGTTTGTAAGTACACCAGAAGTTTATGTAAATAACACATGCCTGCTCTCTTCTGCTCTCTGCTGTTGTTGCTGCTGTGAGACGAGTGCTTAGGGACGTCTACAAATTACAACACCGAAAAGAGATGCAACGAAAATATTTTTTAATTTAACTTTTTTTTAAATAAGTGCTGTAGTATAACTAGCAGGAGACAAGTAATAATTGAGGTAAGTTTGGAGACATTACCTTATTTAATCATTAAATTAATAAATATTCTTGTTGTATCTCTTTTCGGTGTAGTAATTTGTAGACGGCCCTAAGCACTCGTCTAACTGCAGGTAGCAGCAGCAGAGAGCAGAAGAGAGCAGAAGAAAGCAGGCAAGTGTTCATAAACTTCTGGTGTACTTACAAACTTTCCAATCCATCGTTTTATGAGTGCATAACCATTTGTACTAGTGTAGAAGTTTGGTATCATTTCATTATTAGTGGGGTCATTTACCAGAAACAAATGTGGGTCCATTAGCCCCTGCTCTAAGCTATTCAGCTGATAACGCTATCTACGCTAACCCTCCCAACGTTAGACCCAGGTGAAAAAAGCTTCTCGGGGGGGTGTTTGGCTCGAGGTCATGGTGCAAAGGACGCTAGGGTGAAATTACTCTGAACCATTACTTTAAAGATGTCTTTAGGTTTTCGAATGTCTCCTCTTTGATTGGCTGTCACCCTGGTCGACAGGTAGCGAAGGATGACCCACCCAAACCTGCCAGGGACCTAGAGGCCGGGAAGCCCCTCCCATTCATCTACAGAGACCCGCCTCCTGAGCTACTGAACACCGCTTTGCAGGAGCTGGATCCCTTCTACCAATCACAGAAGGTCTCTCTCTCTCTCTCTCTCTCTCTCTCTCTCCCCTGTCTCTCTTTCTCTCTCTCTATCTACCCTGTCTCTCTCTGATCTGTCTTTCTCTCTCTGCGTTTCTCTCTCTCTAACCTGTCTCTCTCTCTCTGCAGACATTCATCGTGATTGGTAGAGGAAACATCATCCACAGGTTTAACGCTGAGTCATCCTGTTTTCTGCTGAGTCCGTTTAGCCCGCTGAGGACCTTCGCCATTAAGATCGTCATCCACTCATATCCTTTATGATGTCACACTCTGCTTCTCCCTGATTGGTCAAGGCACCCTGCAGGAACTCATCAAGTCTTGAATAGTTATTAAATGTCTCTTATAGTGGTTTAGCGTGTCTTTGTAATCTTCATTTGGTCCGGACCAAGGGCAACAAATTCTACATGATAGCAGCTGTTAGGGGTCCTATTAGACCACACTGTTTGCTCTTGTCTGAACCAGCTGATGAGTTGGTAAAACAAACCAAAACACAGCAACACAAGTCACGTGACAGCATTCACATCATTGGACTGTTTTAGAACAATTTCCTAAAAACAAAATGGACAGATATGAAACCCTCTTTTCCCTGAGCAGTTAGATAAATAAACCCTGTGACGAAATATGGTCAACAGTTGATTTCTCTAAGGCTCCGCACATCCTCACAACAGGTTGCTGCCTGTTAAATTTAAGTTTCTCCTCGCTGCTGTCTCACCTAAATGCTCTTGGGGGGAATTGTTGTGTCTCTGTAAATGATACAGTGTGGTCTAGACCTACTCTATCTGTAAAGGGTCCTCTTAGGATTTGACACTATGGGCCCTATTTTAACGATCTGAAACACAAGTATGAAACGCAAAACGCAAGTATCTTTGTGGGCGGATCTCGGGCGCTGTTGCTATTATGCCGGCAGGATAAATGAGTCTTGCGCCCGACGCAAATCTAAAATGGGTTGGTCTGAAGTTGCTAGGTGTGGTTTGGGCGTGACATGAAAATAACCAATCAGAGCGTCATCTCACATTCCCTTTAAGAGCAGGCGCGCTATTTCCATGGCGGATTGCTATTATGACGGCGGATTTGCCTGGCGCACGCCAGCGGGAGCTGTCTGGGATTCGGCAAAGTAATAAATGCCCGTCTTGTCCGGGTGGCGATGTTGCTGCTTCTCTCGGGCGCATCTCCTCAAATCTGGAGAGGATTGCTGCAGCCATGGAGCGTGGGCCTCCAAACGCACCACCTGCTCCTGTTGTGCCCCTTCCTCTTCCCCCCACACCATTTCCGTCTACCCGCTCCATCAGGAGAGCATCGCGCATTACTCCCGGACCAGATTCCGCCGGAGTGTCCAATCCCACCGTAGTTCAACATCACGTCTCCTTAAGTCCTCTGATATTTCCTCATTTATGTCATCAACACATCCATGATTCATGGAAATGTTGTGTAAAACACAACAAGCCACAAAGAATGCTGCGACTTTTGAGGACTGTACTGTAAAGTTCCTCCTGATCTATCCAAACACCTGAAGTGCATTTTCAGTAATATTTTCCTTTGTAATTATTGTGACGTCATGAGAGGCTACACAGCTGTCAGCAGGGTGGCTCAAGTAGTGCAAGGAGACAAGGTTCAAATAATAACAAGGAATTTATTAAAGTTCTTGGAAGTCAATGAAAACATAACAGAATGCAGACATCTTGTTGCTCTTTAAGGGCCAACACTTCAGGGATGTCTCTTCAGCATCATTAAATCATAATTCTCTCCCTCAGGAAAATAAACAGTTTTCTTAGCCTTACGGTAGTCCAGGCTGCAGCTAGTGGCCAAGCCAGCAGTAAGTCCTTCCAAATGTCTCTCACGTAGTTCCACAGGTGAACACTTCCAACGGTGAGTCTTTTCCACAGATACGTCTCTCCAACTCTTTATATTCCTCATGGCAATAGTAGCACAGCGCTCTTGTCCTCCTGGGAGCCCAGCTTGGAGACCGTGTCTCCCCACCACACACAGCCCTCTCTGTGTGTGTGTCTATCCCTTAAAAACCCTTCAGCTCATCAGCTCCTGATTTGTCACAGCTGTGTGGGAACATTGGCTACAGAGGGGTGGAGTACCCGATTATACCAGCGGATGGAGCCATAGCTGTCTGTGCTTGCAGCCATCTCAGGGGGATGTAACGTCCGTCTCGTGACGTCACATAATGTATGGTTTGCAAAAATGGGAACTGCTGCATCCGTTTAGATGAGAGAAGTGTATGCGCGTTGTGCCCACAACTACATTATGGCCAAGCATGCGTCCCTAAAATAGCATCCGAATAACGCGCTACTGACTTTAGACTAGCGCCACTGACTTTAGACCAGGTTTTTCCTGGTCAGTGGCGGAATTGTTTTCTGAAACTGCAAAATAGCATCAATAACGTTTGCGCCGGAACACGCCTCCTCTTTTCGCTGAACCGCCCCCGGGAGCGCAAATACATTCCCTAATTTACCGACGTGCGTCTGTGGAGGGAAAAGTCCGCCGTGCGTCGGGTGCAAAATAGGAATGATACATGTGTCGGTGTAAAAAGGCAATTGGGCTGGGTGCAAGATAGGGCCCAAAAAATAAAATTATATTGAATTGACTCCTTATGTTGCAACATCTGTTATATTAGTGGATTATGTCGCTTATTATTATCAGCTGGAGCATGCAGTGCATGCTTGTCACCTTATGGTTACAGTTATCATTCTTGATGTGGACAAACGTTATATCCAAAAATGTGCAGTTCTTCCAGTAGTTGGGTCTGTTCGAGGTCGAACAAACGAACGATCCAGAATTGGTTTGGTGTGCATCCTATTGTGATTGCTGTATTCACAGCTGCCCAAAGGAGCAGCACCAAGGGGAAAACAACTCTAGAGACATTCATCACAACTAAATGAGGCCGCTGTGAAAGAGCCCAGACAGAGAGTTACAGTGTTTGACGTGTCGGTGAGGTTTTCTTTAACAGCTTAAACTGTTTTCTGTTTTTTCATCATGGCAACGATTCTGACCAACTGTGTGTTCATGACGATGATTAATCCTCCAGCGTGGGTCAAGACTCTGGAGTGAGTTCACACGCATACACACACACACATGCATGCATGCACGCACACACGCACGCACGCACACACACACACACACACAAACACACACATACACACGCATGCACGCATGCACACACACGCACTCACACACACACACACACACACACACACACACACACACACACACACACACACACACACACATATGTACAAACAAGCAAGTACAAACATATTTTCTGCCATGCACTGTTTGCAATTCTGCAACATACTTCTTTCAAAACACTACACACCCTTTTTTACATTAGACACTTTGTTCACGAATTAAAACTTGCAATCATTCATACAAAACACTATCTGAAATTAGCAACATACCCAAAGAGGGTTTTTTTTTGCATAAGCAGTGTAAAGATATTTCATACATAAATCTCATTATTCTTTTTTCAGATCCTTCACACTAGGACAAAACAGACAAGAAATGCCAAAAACATAAATAAAAATAAAACAAACTAAATAAAGACACAAAACTACAAAACAAACAAATCAAACAACATAATAAATGCACTCAGTTAACACTTTTATCTTTATCCCTAACATTAATGTAAACATTTATAAAATCAAATTCTCTTTGAGACATATATCATATCTTCAAAAAGTTGGAAGTTTTGTATTTACTCTTATAATAAAATCTGTCCATAACAAAGTAGCTTGAGAGTTGATTCCACCAGTGGACTATTGCTGGGGATTGGAAGCCTTCCATTTTAAACCTATGCATTTCCTAGCTGCCATCAAACATCAAAGCAAGATCTATGTACATACTTTCATATTTGTTCCACTTGTCAGATATATTAATTCCCAAAAGACTTAAAGGAGGTGAAAGGGGAACAGATACATTTAAACACAGAGATAGCAGCTTGGTAACAAATTTCCAAAATATCGAAAGTTGTTCACACGAGCAAAGCATATGAAAAAAGGTACCTTTATATTTCTTACAACGCCAGCAGAGGAATGATATCTCACTGTTAATTTTATTTAATTTCTCTGGGGTATACAGTTCTTTATAATCACTTTGCTACTAATTTCAGAACCTTGATGTGATTTTTCAAAACAAAACTCTAGACACAAAATTCAAAACGGTCATCACTCTTAACACAGGCTGTCCAATGTTCAAAACATTGCATTGTGCATTCATATCTTTATTTATATATCTTGCACAATCATTGGTTCAAAAATCGAATTGATTGTGAAATACCATTGAAACGTTACTTTAGATCACCCACACACAAGCTAACCATAGTTTCACTGGGTCATTGTTCGTACAATCATTAAATATTGTAGTACAACATAGGTGATACATGTTTCATTATGGCACTACATGTAAGTACATCCCTGTAAAAGTACTGCAGTAGTAGAGAGAATACTACAGACACAGTGGAGTCATTTAACTAAATCTTAAATGTATTAATGAAAAACAATACAGTACGATCACAACATAGGTTTATTTGAATCAAAGTAAAATAATTAGCTATGAAATAGGAAAGAAAAGACAGTATTACTGTAAAACATCAAATGCAGTGTTCCTCAACTTAATTGTACTTTACAATAAAAAGCAAAACAAAGGAGTGATTACTGTACTTCTACATTTTCATCAACTCTGTCTTGTGGATTTGGCCACAAGTTCTCATCTACATTGCAATGGCCAATGATTAGCCAAACATCTTGGAAAAAACCTTCGGGCATGGCGAACAATGTGGTTTGAGTATATATATACACACACACAGTACTTAACAGTATACTTAATTACAGTATATATAAAGTACAGTACAGGCCAAAAGTTTGGACACACCTTCTCATTCAATGTGTTTCCTTTTTATTTTCATGACTATTTACATTGTAGATTCTCACTGAAGGCATCAAAACTATGAATGAACACATATGGAATTATGTACTTAACAAAAAAGTGTGAAATAACTGAAAACATGTCTTATATTTTAGATTCTTCAAAGTAGCCACCCTTTGCTTTTTTGATAACTCTCCAAACCCTTGGTGTTCTCTCAATGAGCTTCATGAGGTAGTCACCTGAAATGGTTTTACCTTCACAGGTGTGCTTTGTCAGGGTTAATTAGGTGAATTTTTTCCCTTATTAATAAAAAAAGCAAAGGGTGGCTACTTTGAAGAATCTAAAATATAAGACATGTTTTCAGTTATTTCACACTTTTTTGTTAAGTACATAATTCCATATGTGTTCATTGATAGTTTTGATTCCTTCAGTGAGAATCTACAATGTAAATAGTCATGAAAATAAAAAGGAAACACATTCAATGAGAAGGTGTGTCCAAACTTTTGGCCTGTACTGTATATATAACGTATATATGTCAATCATCAGTAACGAGTTGGCAGAATTGGACAAGACGTTCCAAGGCCTGCATGCATACAGTGCAGTACTGTCAATACTGTACATAGTCTGAATAGGTAGTACATGGGACCATAGAAACAGTGTCTGATAAACAGTAATACATTACAGTAGAGGTGGTACATGGGACCAAAGTAACAGTGTCTGATAAACAGTAATACATTACAGTAAAGGTAGTACATGGGACCATAGAAACATCTGAAGAAGTGCTAGAGTTTTGAAAAATGACGTCAAGGTTCTGAAATTAGTGCCAAAGTGATTGATAAAAACTGTAATAGACCCTGTGCATTATCTTAAATAGTGCTAATTTATGCCTTAAATTATAAGAGCATTTATATACTTTCCTGCAAATAAAAGACCAATCTTCTTGCTGTATTTCCATTATCACAGTGAGCTCTGTGCGATCCTTGACTGAGTGCATGGCAGAATTGCTCCACAAATTGTCATCTTTCATTAAGCGTTTAAATTGCAATATGTTTCAAAAATTGCAATTCAAGACACTGTGTAGTCTCGATTACTTTACTTGATTAAAGGAATGGTCAAAAGTACAAAGTTTTATCAGAGGACGGAGCGACCGAGACATGTTCACTTCATGCCACTGGAACAGGAAGTTTTGACACAATGAGCCACATTCCACAAAGTCTTGAAGCAATCTGCAAAATCTGTAAATACCAGATCTGATTCACAGCATGAAACTGGAATTTGAAGTGAAAGTTTAAAAACAAAGAGCCAGTCTGTCCTTGGCTTTACAAAATACTTCACAAAGCATCATCTCAGAGAAAAGGCAGACTAGAGGTCACTTAAGTTCAAACTCGCTGTCTGATGCAGTCACCAAACAGAAAAGTACAAAATATGATTTAACCCTCCTGTCGTCCTCGGGTCAAATCTGACCCATTTTCAAAAAGTTTTTATATCAGAAATTTGGATTTCTTTCAAACAATTTGTCCAAAAAAAATGTGGATGGTTCCCTACAACACAAGTTAAATAAATAATCAGTTCACTGCTTTCATTGAATTAGGGTTTTTTAGTCAATTTTATAACATTTGTGTGACGTGGGAGCGGGGAATTCGGACCCAAATGCAGAGAGGAGGCAGGCAGGCAGAAGGTGGTCAAAACTGAGGTATTTAATTATAACAAAAAACGGCAGCACAAGGGCTGGAAAACACACAAAACCAAAAACGGATGGCAGGAGCAAACAAAACACACGAGCTGGCAAACATCAGGCATGGGGAAGGACACAAGACAATCTGACAAGAGACAAAGGGAACACAGAGGCTAAATACATGAGGGGATGAGTAAATCAGGAACAGGTGGTAACAACAGGTGAAACACATCAGGGCGGGGCAGGACAATTAACAAAGGCGGGAAAACACAGGAAGTAAACTGGACAAGACAAGACAGAAAACGAGACTATCAAAATAAAACAGGAAACAGAACATAACCAGAAACATGAAATCGACTAAACAGAAACTTGACACAACACTAAACACTAAGCACAAGGGAGAATAACAACAAAAACAGGAAACCTACAGAAAACAACTAAGAAGCAACAGAAATGGCACAAAACACAACAGAACCCCCCCCCCTCAAGGGTCGGATCCCAGACGACCCAAAAAAAAAAAAAAACACAAACAGAAAACAACCCAGGGAAGGCGACAAGGGAGGCACAGAGGAGGAACAAAAAGACAAAGGATCAAAAACAAAAAATACACAGAACAAAAAACAACCCAAGGAGGGCGAGAGAGTCCGGAGGAAGCAGAGTGTCCAGGGGCACAGGGAACAGAGAGTCCTGGGGCACAGGGAACACAGGGACCCGGGGGGCACAGGGAACAGAGGGGCCCCGGGAACAGAGGGGCCCTGGGAACAGAGGGACCCCGGGGGCACAGGGAACAGAGGGGCCCCGGGGGCACAGAGGGAACAGAGGGGCCCCGGGGGCACAGAGGGAACAGAGAAGGCCCCGGGGGCACGGGGAACACAGAGGAGGCCCCAGGGGCACAGGGAACAGAGAGACAGAGAGAGACCACTAGGGACAGGGAGACAGAGAGGCCTCGGCAACTGGGAGACAGATGAAGGCAGACAGCTGTAGGCAGACACCCTCAGGTGGCCGGCGACGAAGGCAGACGCCTTCCGGTGGCCGGGCAGGGCGTTGAGTACAGCGCCCCTCCGGGGGCCGAGCAGGACGTCGAAGGCAGCGCCCCTCCGGGGGCCGAGCAGGACGTCGAAGGCAGCGCCCCTCCGGGGGCCGAGCAGGACGTCGAAGGCAGCGCCCCTCCGGGGGCCGTACAGGGGCCAACGGGTTAGCTGGGCCGGAGCCTGGCGACGGGTCAGCTGGACTAGGGTCAGCAAACCCGGCAACCACAACCCAGGCCGCCAGGGGTGCCAACAGGGCACGAGGGGCAGGAGCGGGTCTGACCGCCGGCTGGGTACAAGTATCTGGGGGGCAAGTCAGAGACAAGCCCCTTGGGGCGGTCTTAAGGGTGCCGGGGACCGGCAAAGTCCCAGGGGTGGTCTCCTGGACAGTCTCAGGGGTGCCTGACACCTGCAGAATCTCAGGGCAAGTGGTCAGACCCAGTTCAGGGGGAATGGACGCCAGCCAGGATTCAGGGGGGCAGCTAGCCAGCGTAGGGACTCTAGGGAACTCAGGGACTCCAGAAGGCTTAGGGATGCTAGGAAGTTCAGGGGCGCTGGGCAGTGTGGGGATCCTAGAGAGTTCAGGGACATTACGAAGCACAGGGACAATAGAGAGCACAGGGACTCCAAAGAGGCTGCCAGCTAGCTGAGAATCAGGGGGTCTGCAAGCTAGCAGGGATCCTGGGGGGCTGCTAACTAGCAGCGAGTCAGGGGAGCTGCTAGCCAGCTGCGAGACAGGGGAGCTGCTAGCCAGCTGGGAGTCAGGGGGGCTGCTAGCTAGCTGGGAGTCAGGGGGGCTGCTAGCTAGCTGGGAGTCAGGGGGGCTGCTAGCTAGCCGGGAGTCAGGGGGGCTGCTAGCTAGCCGGGACACAGGGGAGCTGCTAGCTAGCCGGGAGACTGGGGAGCTGCTAGCTAGCCGGGAGACTGGGGAGCTGCTAGCTAGCCAGGAGACTGGGGAGCTGCTAGCTAGCCGAGACTCTAGGAACTCTGGGGGGCCGCTACACGGCCGGGACTCTAGGAACTCTGGGGGGCCGCTACACGGCCGGGACTCTAGGAACTCTGGGGGGCCGCTACACGGCCGGGACTCTAGGAACTCTGGGGGGCCGCTACACGGCCGGGACTCTAGGAACTCTGGGGGGCCGCTACACGGCCGGGACTCTAGGAACTCTGGGTGGCCGCTACACGGCCGGGACTCTAGGAACTCTGGGTGGCCGCTACACGGCCGGGACTCTAGGAACTCTGGGGGGCCGCTACACGGCCGGGACTCTAGGAACTCTGGGGGGCCGCTACACGGCCGGGACTCTAGGAACTCTGGGGGGCCGCTGCACGGCCGGGACTCAAGGGACTCAGGGGGGCCGCTACATGGCCGGGACTCAAGGAACTCTAGGGGGCTGCTACACAGCTGGGACGTAGAGCGGCTGCTAGCCAGCGGGGAGTCAGGGAGGTTGCTAGCTAGCCTGGGTCCTGGGGAACTGCTAGCTAGCCGGGGATCTGGGAGGTTGCTAGCTAGCGGGGATTCAGGGAGGTTGCTAGCTAGCGGGGAGTCAGGGAGGTTGCTAGCTAGCCTGGGTTCAAGGGGGCTGCTAGCTAGCGGGGAGTCAGGGAGGTTGCTAGCTAGCGGGGAGTCAGGGAGGTTGCTAGCTAGCCTGGGTTCTGGGGAACTGCTAGCTAGCTGGGACTCGGAGAGGTTGCTAGCTAGTGGGGAGTCAGGGAGGTTGCTAGCTAGCGGGGAGTCAGGGAGGTTGCTAGCTAGCCTGGGTTCTGGGGAACTGCTAGCTAGCTGGGACTCAGAGAGGCTGCTAGCAGGCCGGGAGTCTGGGGAGAGGCCGCTAGCGGGCCGGGAGTCTGGGGAGAGGCCGCTAGCGGGCCGGTAGTCTGGGGAGAGGCCGCTAGCGGGCCGGGAGTCTGGGGAGAGGCCGCCAGCGGGCCGGGAGTCTGGGGAGAGGCCGCCAGCGGGCCGGGAGTCTGGGGAGAGGCCGCGAGTCTGGGGAGAGGCCGCTAGCAGCGTCTGGGGAGAGGCAGCTGGGGAGAGGCCGCTAGCGGGCCGGGAGTCTGGGGAGAGGCCGCTAGCGGGCCGGGAGTCTGGGGAGAGGCCGCTAGCGGGCCGGTAGTCTGGGGAGAGGCCGCTAGCGGGCCGGGAGTCTGGGGAGAGGCCGCCAGCGGGCCGGGAGTCTGGGGAGAGGCCGCGAGTCTGGGGAGAGGCCGCTAGCAGGCCGGGAGGCTGAGAAAGAACTGTATGTCAGCCCAGAGTCAGGAGAACTGCACGCCAGCTCGGAGTCAGGAGAACTGCACGCCAGCTCGGGGTCAGGAAAGCCAAAGCCAAACTGCTGCTCAATCTCGTCCCAGCGGAGCACCATAAGAAATCCACCTCAGCAATGGAGCGGAAGAGAGAACTGAGGTGCTCACCGTCATACTCCAGCGGGTGTAGGAGTGGCATGAACTCTGCTGGGCCCATTTCTGGTCAGATTGTACTGTGACGTGGGAGCGGGGAATTCGGACCCAAATGCAGAGAGGAGGCAGGCAGGCAGAAGGTGGTCAAACTGAGGTATTTAATTATAACAAAAAACGGCAGCACAAGGGCTGGAAAACACACAAAACCAAAAACTGACGGCAGAAGCAAACAAAACACACGAGCTGGCAAACATCAGGCATGGGGAAGGACACAAGACAATCTGACAAGAGACAAAGGGAACACAGAGGCTAAATACATGAGGGGATGAGTAAATCAGGAACAGGTGGTAACAACAGGTGAAACACATCAGGGCGGGGCAGGACAATTAACAAAGGCGGGAAAACACAGGAAGTAAACTGGACAAGACAAGACAGAAAACGAGACTATCAAAATAAAACAGGAAACAGAACATAACCAGAAACATGAAATCGACTAAACAGAAACTTGACACAACACTAAACACTAAGCACAAGGGAGAATAACAACAAAAACAGGAAACATACAGAAAACAACTAAGAAGCAACAGAAATGGCACAAAACACAACAATTTGAAGAATAAACAATTCATAAAAGAACTTTGAAAAAAGTGACAAAAAAGTGAAGAAAAAAAAAAGCTTTTACAATTTCGGAAAAAAGTCGACAACGTTGGAAAAAGTGACAAAAACATCAGGAAAAGCTACAAAAGTGTCAAAAAAGGAGACCAAAATGTTGATGGATGTTTTTCATTTATTATTAAAATTGTGACTCAGAAAAACAAAAAGTTGGCAGTCAATCTGAACACTGTGACGATGTATCCATCCTCACTGTCAGACATGGCAGATACATCAACAGGTAGATACGGCCGCCGCCATCTTGGTACAGACATCCGACCGCTGACCATAAAGACTCAGAGAGATAGACTTTGGTGCTTCTTTTGGTTCATTGTTCATGTGAAAGAAATGCCTGTTACGATTCGGACAGAACGGACCCAAACGCAGAGCTCAGCACAAATCACTTTATTAGGAGAAATGGGTACGAGAGTGGGGAAGCGGGGAGGTGGATGCCAGAGGGGCGAGTACAGGCACGGGGCTGGAACCAGGAACAGAGGCACGGGGAGACCGGGTCAGAGAACTCGACGGGGAGGTACTGGAGCGCGGAGAGGCGAGGGCTGAGGCAGGCTGGTGCAGGAAACCGTGAGGGGAGGACTGGATGGAGGAGCCAGCTGACTGGAGGCAGAGTGACGAGGAGGGTAATGACTGAAACAGAAAGACAGAAAACGGATTACAAAAGCACAAGCAGGAAAACAGTCAAAAGAAATTGCAGGAGCTTGAGACGTGTGTCACCAGGTAGGCAGAAGCAACGATCAAGCGAAGGTGGTGAGTCAATCCGGGGTTTATATACTGGGCTTGATTGGAGTTGATGGCCGGCAGGTGTGTATGGCGGGAAGAGTGGTAGTGAGGAGGCGAGCAGGTGTGCGCAATCAGCTGGCTGGCACAGGCAGGAAGGGAGGGGGGAACACAGAGAGAAACAGAGACAACACAAACTGACAGCAAAACATGAGGGAAAAGAAAAACAGAAACTCACAGCCAGCCAGACTCCAACCATCACAATGCCAAAAATAAGCAACATGGAATAACATTTCACGGATGAAAAGGATGTTTTATATTTAACAAGAAATCAAATCTGCACATTAAAGGAGGAATTGCTGAGCATGAACATCAACGAGAAACATCCTTTTATGTTTATTGTTTGAAATATTTCTGTGTTTTTGTCTTCCAACAGCCACGTGTTCACTGCTGTCTACACATTTGAAGCCGTCATCAAGGTGGCGTCCCGAGGCTTCTGTTTGGGGAAGTTCAGCTTCCTCCGAGATCCCTGGAACTGGCTGGATGTCCTGGTCATCCTCTCGGCGTAATAATCAAATCTGATCAACATATACATCACACACTTCCTGCTACTTATCGCCGTTCTCTAAGTTTTGTTGCATTTTTTACTTTTTCTTCACTTGTTTTGACATTTTCTCGCTTT